>JAOVVA010000029.1:15771275-15787227 GCA_028565275.1 Leiocassis micropogon | reverse complement strand
TCCTCTAGACCTCCTGCCTGGCAGTTCCAACCTCAGCATCCTTCTACTGATATATTCACCATCTCTCCTCTGAACATACACTACATAACACGTAGAGAAGATAAATACTGTATAAGGTGGCGTATGGTACATTTATTTTTGTTTGTATTTATTTAGGTTTTAGCATTTCTAAAATTTACCCTGTTAGATGGAAAAGTTATTTGTACATGAATGAGTAAAACTAAATTAATTACTTGATTAAGCAGATATTTGCCAGAGCTAAGGAAATAAATAGTTGCAGTTAGAGTTTTTTTGTAGATTAGACTTTTTTCATGTTTAACAAAAAAACAAAAAAAAAAACAGCAGCATTTTATCCAATGTTGAAAAGCATCCAGTTTTTACTCTTCAAGTCGGCACGGTGAGTTAGTGGGTAGTACTGTCGCCTTGCACGTCCAGGTTCCGGGTTCGATTCCAGTCTCAGATCTATGTGCTTGGAGTTTGCGTGTTCTCCCTTTGCTTGGTATGAAGTTGTTGCTGAGGAACTAAGAAATGAATGGAAACATCTGTTTTCAGGACCTTTGTTGATTTTAATGTAATATCTCAGATCTTGTTATTCTTTAAACTAATTCTTATTGCTGATTAAAATAAATTAAATACACGTAGCAAGCTAGGATGTGTTACGTCGCCTGACACTGGCTAGCATTTGACCTGTTTTTTGTTTTGTTTTATTTTTGGGAACATTGGGCGTATTTATTTATTAAGCGTAAAACCTTTCATAAATTATTCATAAACATGAAATGAAGCGGTTTGGTTTTACTAAAACTTCAATAAAAGTAGCACAATATTCACAAATCACAAAACCTTGTACTGTATGTATTATATATATCTATATTTTTTCACAATTTCATCTCATGTTTTTAAACATTTTCTTTTCTTCTACAAATACAAGGCAAAAATTTAATCCTAGTGATCTTTTTTTCATCCCGTCTGGAAACTTCACACCAAATGACTAAATCTTAATTCCTGCTCTTATTTTCTGACTACTTTCTGAACTAATTCAGGTCTGCACTTCTCAAAATTCTCACTCTCTCTTTATAGCTTAATTAGTATTAGGATATGTTGTAAGAGCTTATTTGCTCTATGAAGCAGTTTAATTCCAGTAGAGTGTTGAGCTGTCACAAATACTCGATTATAATTGACTACTTGCTTATTTAAAAAAAAAAAAAAAAAAAAAAACAATTTAATGGTTTACACTTCAGTGATTTCCAGCAGGGAGGTTATCCCAGGTGACTCGGGAACCAAGTTCCATCAATCCATCACAGGACACGCAGGAAATGCATGTCTTTAGACTGAAAACAAAGTACCCGGAGAAAAAACCTCCAAGCACAGAGAGAGCATGCAAACTCTACACACGGACCTGAAGGTGGAACTTGAACCCTCGACTCTGGAAGTGCAAAGCCACGACCATGCTGTTCGAAAAAGTTATATACATAGTTTGTACTTAGTTGCTTAGTAACATGACAATCTGCATTATTAACTCTAAATCAGAGAAAAAAAATAAGAGCGGGAATATTTATAGCTGGTATAATGTAAACGATATCAAGAACTTACTGTACTTTGCTAATTAACATGTGCAGTATATAATGATATGCTGTTAAAAAAATATGATGCATGATTTTGTTAAGAAATGAAACATATACAGTAATGGCAGATTGTTGTTGGGGAAAATTAATAAAACACTCCAGGGTGTGCGGTTACAGGAAAATAACAATTCAAGGGTGGAAAAGTTCAATTATATTTGGCTCGGGTTGCATCTCAGGAATTTTTTTGCTGCTTATTTTCTTAAGACAGTATTAGTAATATAAACTATATCATGGAGAAACAGTTCAGGTTAATAAAACTGTCATCCTCATTGTTGCTGTGTGTTAAATCGATTGTGTCCTGATTGTGCACTTTATTAGGTACACCTGTTCAACGGCTTTTTAATGCAAATATCTCATCAGCCAATCACATGGCAGCAACTTAATCCATTTCGGCAAGTGGACATGGTCAAGACCGCCTAAGACCGGGGAGGAATGGTATTTAATTTAAGTGACTTTGAACATGGCATGGCATGGTTGTTGGTGCGAATGTCAGCGGAGACCGGACAGACAGGTTTGAGCTGATAGAAAGGCAACAGTAACTCAAATAACATCCTGTTATGAACGAAGTATGCTGAAGAGCATCTCTGAACGCACAACACATCAGAGCTTGAAGCAGATGTGCTACAGCAGCAGTAGCAGAAGACCACACCTGGTGCTGCTCCTGTCAGCTAAGAACAGGGAACCGAGGCTAAAATTCACAGAAAATGTTTCCTGGTTTTGATGAGTCTCAATTTCTACTGCGATGATCAGACAGTTGTGTCAGAATTAGTTGAAAACATGGATCGATCCTGCCTTGAATCAAGGCTTCAGGATGCTGCTGGTGGTGTGATGGGGATATTTTCTTGGCACACCTGAGTATTGTTGCTGGCCATGTCCATCCCTTCATGCGCTATATCACAAAGTTAAAATCCTCTCATACTGGTCTCTTGAACATGACAAACAGCCTCAACAGTCACCAGATCTCAATCCAATAGAGCACCATTGGGATGAGGTTGAACGAGAGATTCACCATCTGCAGCAACTGTGTGATCGTGTCATGTGAGTATGGACGACCAAAACCTCTAAGAAATGTTTCCAGCAGAATTAGAGCAGTTCTGAAGGCAAACCAAGTTGGGGTCCAACCCAGTACCTAATAAAGTGGCCAGGGAGTGTATGTTTTAAGTAAAATATACATGTTTAAATAAGTACATTAGAAAATAAACATCCTCTAAATTGAGCCACTTAAAGCCATGAAGGAAGTCTCCCACGCACATGCTCCCTCTCCAAAGCCTTCAGCCGGGTGATTTAGGTTTATTTTCGCAGGATTAACCGAGTTAGTTTGTGTGTTTTATTAAATCCTTGGCTGACATTAGAGGCGGCGGCATTTACATTACCCCACCAAGTGCCAGGGCCACGGGAGGTCGTCGCCATGGCAGCGCCCCCTTCTGCTGCTTTCAGGGCCGCTTAATTATTCACAACCCCATACCTGGGCTACGCGGGAACATCCTCGAACTGCTGCACAACACACACACACACACACACACACACATGAGTACAAAGTCGGCCATATTCACCAGCATAATACAAGAAAACACTTGCGTATAGTGATAATTTTCGTATGACTGTTTATAATATTAGAGCAGTACACGGTTTAGGACACGCCCGTTTCGGCAGTGCTAATCAAGGCCGGCACGACTTAAAGCCTTTTACTGGACAGAGTTAATTTGGCCGTAATCCCTGAAATCCTTTTTTTTTTTTTTTGCTTTAATATAGGTTCCTGTAGAGCTTTGTGTTAAGCCTTACTTACACTCAGGAAAAGCATGCTGGGAAATGAAACATTATTCTGTCTTATCAGAACAGTGATGTGCTTTCTAGGGACAAAAAAAAAAATATAATACAGTATATACTGTATATACAGGTGTATATATATATATATATATATATATTTTTTTTTTTTTTTTTTATTATTATTATTATTATTTTATTGGTTCACAGATGTATTTTTGAGGGAGTTTCAACAAAAAGTTAAGTTTATCTGTAACCCACACGAGGCTGCTGGCTTCAGAAGTGACGTTTATACAGAACGACAGTTACTTTTTATTACCGTGCTCTCCAACCAATCAGCACTTGTGTGACGTGCCACACTAATCACAAGTGACCTATTTCCACAAGACATTTCATCTCCACTTATGTCATGTGTTATGTAGTCATATTACCCACAATGCACCAAAAGTATTATTAATGCCAAACTCTTATGAAATACAATGCATATTTAAAAAAATCACTTCAATCCAGTAGTTCCTCATGACCTGACCCCAAGATTAAACCTACTTGGCCCCTTGGCCTTATGACCAATCTAGAACTCAAGAGCATGATGATCTGTGATCAATGACAGGTCGTAAAAAGGCAAGATGCATCAGCCAGGGCTCTACAGGTGAAACATTTAAAGGAAACTGGATTCAAGCCACACGTTAGGGAGTGTAGTGAAATATAAGAGAGAGCGACGAGGCCTGATGGAGCCACACTAGACCATCAGTGGATGTCAGCATGCATTCAGGAATTAATAAATCACATTAATAACTCGCTCTGCAGTCCACTCACGCCTGGCCGGTAACACAGAAGGATAATTTGGTCGGAATTGAAGACCTGTTGTGTCACGTAAGGAAGAGAAAGCGAGACGTGTTGGCGAGTAAGAGAAAGCCAATTCTTGGGAGAAAGACACCACTCTGCCCCCTAGTGGTGTTCCTGCAGTACAATGGAATTTTTTCCTTCCTGCTGACACCACTGGCGGAATGAAACATAATACATGCACATAATTAGATGTACACATGCGGCCTGTTTGTATATTAAGCTCGTACATAATGCCACAGCATGCCACTTTTTCAAACTTAATAAGCATTTAGTGACATCAGCCATTTCCATCCAAGTCACTGTTTTTGACGTGAGCAAAGGAAACAGCATTCAGCAGCATTTGCTTTTATAAGTAAAAGAAGTATTTGCAGTTATCTGTTATTTTTAATGTTTACACCACTTCACTGTTGAGCTCTAGATTCTCAAAAGACAGAAATAAAAGTGGAGAAAACAACTGTTTACAGCTGTTATAAACTTTCTCTCGGCTGCTCCCGTCGAGGGGCATCAGGGCCCGTACTCACAAAGCTTCTTAGAATTCCCTCAGAGAGCTAATACTGTATCTTAGCCTAAAAAGTCCTAGCTGGGAGTCTTAAACTAAAAGTGATTTAGGAAACTTCTCAGAGCAACTCTGAGGAAGGAAAGTACAAAAACCCTTATCTTAGTGAGGGGGTGTGGTCGACCCCGTTGCTAGAGATGATGCAGCAATTCAAGGACTGTGATTGGTGGATAACAAAAGTGTGTAAAGGTCTTAAAATGCGCTCTTTGTGAAAATAGAATATATGATAATAGAATAGACAGTGAAATCATAATGTTTGTATATAAAGAAATTGTATAATTATGAATGCAGGCTATTTTATGCAAAGTTTTAGTTATAGGCTGAATATCCTAAAGTTAATTAAACAGACAAATGTTGAAAATGTATCTACTTTTGAAGCAACAAATTTCCACACAGTAGTTACTATATTTAAGTTCTTACATTTATTTATCACACTGATTTTATTACTTGTAATCCATTTCAGATTGATGGGAGCAAAATGGATCAGTTTTTACCAATTTACATGATTGCAGGACAGTTTATTTAAGTTGCACTTTTGGATGGTTTGTAGCCAACAATCCAAGAGAGATGGAAGGAAGCAAAAGAACAAGAAAACCAAATTGGACAGAAGAGCAGCGTTTACCTTTAGCTTTACGTTCAGTGCTTGGAGAATATTTCTTCTTTTCACCATTTTGTCCTCTGCTATAGAAACTCTTAAGCCTTAAGTCAACCTCTCCACTCAATTTTTACCTTAGGAGCTGTTTTTAGGTCTAAGATGAATAATTTTTATCTTTGCTAAGATTTAGTCCTAAATTTAAGGGGAAATTCTAATAAAATGTCATAACTCTTTTTGACCAAAGAAATTTTCTAGGATTTCATCACTAGGAGCAACTTTTAGGCTTAAACTTTTAAGCTTTGTGAACACGAGCCCTGATCTGCACACAGCAGGTTGTATGCTGGATGCCCTTCCTGACGCAACCCTTCCATTTCAAGCGATAACAGGAACTTGTTCAATGAACATTCGGAAACATTTAATGTAACTAAACATAAATAAAAAGTAGGACTTGGTTATTGAGAAATTTAAATAATTATTAGTGTTGGGTGAGTTATAAAAGAAATAAAACACTTTGCAGCATGTGTTATCTATGGAGACATAGATCTTTCCTATAACATCTTGCTATAAGGATGCAAAATGCTGTAAAAAGCAATTTGGAACATATTGTATTAATACATGCTCTGTTTATTACATTCAAATTCAAATTTCAAATTTAAATTTCTAAATTTAAAATTTAAATTCAAATTTTATTTGTCAAAGTACAAGTGTAATGCTTGTACAACCGCTCATGACTTAAGAAAAATTTATAAGTATTAAAATAATGAATATGAAATAAGAATATAATGATAAAAAAAGAGTATGAAAAAGAAACTATTAAAATAAAGAATATAAAATATGAATATAATAATAAACATTATACAAATATAAAAAATATAAGAACTTTCAGCTGTAAAATTTACACTATGTACAGTAATAAATAGAATTGAAATGGAAAAGCAACGTCCAGTCATGACGCTTTATATCCAAATCAAGTGTTGAGTAAACGAGTGATTGATCCTAACAAAATAACACTTTTTTTTGACTTTCGACAGATTCTCGAGCATCTTTGAAAGGTTTGTGCCACACATATATTTGCGCTGCACTCTGAATCGTCCGAATACTTTCTGCAGAGGAATGTTTAAGCTTAACACAAAACTTGATGCAGATTCGTTGCTCCACTCACTCAGTCATACACATGCTCACACATCTGTGTCTAACGCCACACTGACGAGTACAGTCAAGTCATTATTGTTCTCTTCTTGACTGACAGGTTACATCGATGTCGTGCGAACCGTTCCCATTATACTGTATAAACAATTTGTTAACGAATCACCTTTGGATAAGAACATACAGTACTTACACTTGTGTGACTCGGGGTCGAATGAGCAGCCAGAACATATTAACATGTTAGAACCACATGCATGACCACAGGTTAAAATCCCCTCAAACTGAAATTATACTAAAAACATTCATTTCTTTATATTAAATTTAATTAAATTAAATGATGTAGATTAAATGAAAGAAACAAACGTTTTACTATGTGCCTAAACATACAATTTAAAAACGGCATTGTGAAGCTGAAGGCACCTCATGGGAGAGAACTCAGCATTTGGTTATGTTCATGGGTTCCAGACAGCATGTAGTCAGTGACTTCAAAGGATTTTTATCCAAGTATTGAAGGCAAGTTAATTAGTTTGTTCTAATATTTTCGAGACTCCCAAAATGGATGCGTGAGAAAATTTAATTTTTTAATAATTTGCCAAACATTTGTGAAACTCCTTGAATTTAAGCTGGAAGTCTTCACTCACTATGACTTCACTCACATCTTGAATGTTTCATTTCAATTTCAGTGTGTTGGTGTACAGAGGCTCAGTGCTAGACGTGACGAGTATTTATAAACCGAAAGGGTTGTTAAGTTCATTTCAATCCCACTGAATGTCAGGCTCGAAAAAAATATTACAATGATTGAATTTGCTATATTGAGCAACACTGAATCATACTTAGCTTTAAACCCGAGAGTATTAAACTCTCAGCTGCTTTAAATATCCGCCTACAAAAGATGATCAAAAGATGCGCACATTATCTTGTCTAAAGTGTACAGTATACACAGTGTATGTATTCATCTTGTACTACACTAAATGAATAGCTTTTTTTCCCCCTTTCCATGTTTCACAATCTTTCTATTTAAGAGCACGTTGTGGCTCAGTGAGTTAAGGCTTTGTGTTACTGATCAGAAGGTTGGCTTCAAGCTTCATCAAACTGCCACTGTTGAGCCCTTGATCAAAGCCCTTAACCCTGTTTGCTCCACGGGTGTCGTATCAGGGCTGACCTTGTGCTCTGGCGCAGCCCCCAAGCTGAGATATGTGAAGAAAGAACTTGACTGTGCAGTAATGTACATGTGACAAAAATGAAAAGGTTCAACTTGTTTAATTAAAGAAGTAAAACCCTACAAAAAATGACGTGAAAAAGTATAATTGTTTTATCAAAATTTCAGCAGAAAAGCAACAGTATAGAAAACAGAAACTCAGCACTTGAACATGTATAAAATAATACTAAAGGCAAAAGGCTCTAGTACAAGTCTATCTTTAACAAAACAGTGGTTAACAAACAGACAATTTGGCATTTAATTTAGTAGAAATGTAAGGCTGAAAACATCAGGATGTTTATTGCAGCTCTGGCACTTGCATGGTGCAAAACTTCAGGGTGTAAAAAGTGCTAGAAGCCACACTCCAGCACGGGGGGGGAATATCTAAATACTGAGAAGGTAGGCATATTCTGATAATCAGTTATACAACAGTCTTACACACCACTGCTGCTGCTGAAATCTGAAGGGTGAACTTTTTATTTAACAGCTAAGGAGTCTCCAGTGCCAGCACGGAAGTGAAGCCGTAAGTTTCCCATGAGTCCGCGCTTTCCTGGTTACGTGATGAGCCATGGTGAGTTTTTATTTCTCTTGGTTGAGGTAACGACTCTTGGTAGCGCAATTGAGAATCTTGTTTTCATTTATTCATTTATTTAACCTGCAAATTGCCACGGTGGTCACGTTAACAACATAGATTATATAGTCCCTGTGGAGAACTAAAAAATAACATCCTTTCCTAGACTGCCTCGGTTAAATAAAGACAAGCTTGCAGCCGTCTAAATGTCCTTAATTTGGCACAAATCTAAAGTCGGCATGCGTCGTTAATACTGTACACTGGACGAGAACCCGATAACGTTCGTTATTCGTTTATTTAAAGATCTGAATTTTGATATCAGCACACGCCTACTATTTTTACTACTATACTACTTTTGTTTTTGAGCAGCAATCCCTTTAAACAGTACTGTACTGTGTAACAGATAGAGAATAATAAATAAATGAAGAAAACACGTAAGAGCAGAATCTGAATCAAACAGTGAAGGAACATCAAGTATAGATAATGAGCTTTAAAATGATTTAAAGGCTAGTGTTTGAGAAGGCGCTCCGCACAAGTGAGCGTTAGATAATCGCGTTATTAGTTGTGTATTTACTAATAGCCTGCTGCCTAATTAGCCTTAAAGTACGACAACGCTATCTACCGACACTTTTTGACTCGAGCGCATCCTGCTCCTGATAACCTGGGCGCGGTTCTCAGAATGTATCTCTTGTGCCAAAAAGTCAGTGCCATTGCCACCTTCAGTGACAAAACCGTCTTGAAAATGGCACCTCAAGAACTCTGTGTCCGTCACATCAGCACATCATTGACCCACTGATCCCCGGGTCAGGTCTCAAAATCATCGACCTGGCAGTCGCAGCCCTATTAGACAACTCGATGCAGCTCTGATAACTCTGTCCGCACACTGAATAAGAAGTCATTGTGTCTGGAATTCTGCGAAGGAAGCGGATCTGAAGGAACAGTGCTAAATGAATACAATCTCTAGTCTAGCTGCATACTGCAGAAAACACTGCTAACGTTGTTCTTTAATACATTCCTCTATCAGTTTAGTCACACATCTGGAAGCCGAGTAGCAGCCGCTTCTCAGAGTGAAAACTGAAGCGCACGTGCACCCCGTGATGAGAATACACCATCAGAACTTCTGGTTTCTAGGAGTTGTAGTGTGTCTACAGGTTTGAAGCTAAATTGAATCCTACACCTTAGAACACTATAACTGATTTCATACTGATGACTTCTGACTGGTTGTGTGTTTGTTCTGCAGGTTGTTTTAGTTCGGTAAGTGTGTGGATCCAAAAGTCTGTTTTTTCCACTTGTTTTTACCGGGTGTGTGGAAAAGTTTTCTTTTCTACTTGTTTTGACTGTTTGCTTGCATATGAAAGTATTTTGGCTGTGTGCTCACACAAGTCTTTGTTTTCCACTTGTTTTGGCTGGTTAAGTGTTTGTTCCCACCTTGTTTCTCCTGCCCAAGTATTTACGTTCTACTTGTTGTGTCTCCCTATGTATGTGGAGGTTTTGGTTGTTCGGATGCTTAAGTGTGTTTAAGCTGATGAATCATTTGTTTTTGGCATTTTCTCCACTAGTTCGGACAGTTGAAATGTTTCAACATGGTCATTGCTGTGCCTCTTCTTTAAGTATTTTTTTTTGCTGTACAGTTGAATTCGGATTTTTTCCTGCTGATAATTTGGTTGAATTTTTCCAGTCGGTGCCATGGACTACGAAACAAAATAGGACATGAAACACACACGATATCACTTGGACACACACAAACACACACACAGTGTACTCTATAAAATACCCCCCCGAAGGTGTTTTGTTCGCACCAAATAAATAAAGTTCATAAATTCACATTCAATCATTTGCGTTCACATTGTGAGGTCTTTAACTCCGAGCTTTCCTCAGCAGTTCCAGATCTTTCCGTTGTGGTAGCTCTGTGTCACGAGGGCATGAATATTCATCTAAGGAGAGAGGGAGATATTTTTCCACGACCTCTTGACCCTGGTTCATCAGGAACGAGACCCACGATGGAGGCGATGATGCTCCCTGGAAGCCAAAGAACGATAGACTCCCTAACAAAAACAAGGTGAGAGAGAGAGAGAGAGAGAGAGATCTGTCAGCAGTCCAAAGAACCAGTTCCAACTGGCACACTTTCTGTAGCACACAAAAACATTCTCATGGAAAAATCAATGTTGAAATATAAAACCGTAGTGAAATCCTTGATGTTTATGATGTCTTGTTTTTTTTTTGTTACTAAAATCTGTCCAGTTCACTTATTTATATACTGATGTTTTCCTTTTGAAATTTCATAATGGTCTAAATGCTGTAAGATGTATATAATGGATATTTGTTTAGTGGTATTTATAACATTTTTTAAAGACAACACGGTGCAGATTCCGAAATACAAGAGAGTTCCTGTAAATCATTCACAACAAACCTTTCCCCTGCAGGTCTGCCACTTTGGCTGCTCCCAGGGGGACGAGATACTGGGCGACACCAGCAAATCCATTAGGTTGTCCTCTTGTTGCCAGCAGGACAATTGACCTGGGGAAAAAAAAATTAATAAGCACTTCAGGGTCAAAGAAAATGCCATTTGCTCCCACTGTTGGTTTGTTACAATCCTATAGCGCTTGTACAGCTACGTCACACTGTCACTCGATTGCTGTCGCACCGAGACCATTTGGACAGTCGTACTCGTACCACTACAGTCATCAAGCAGCCTAGTGCTTGTGTTGAGAAATTCTGCTCTATGTATGCAATAAATCTTCTAGACAGCCGTTTCTAACAATGTGTCAAACTATTTAATAATGCATGCGTGATATGGTAGAGTTTCTATCCCGTCCTCCTTCAAACCATAAGAACTACAATATAAAGTGAATATCATTTTAAAATATTACTTATGCTTTCAAGCTGGTATGTGCAATAAAATGCACAACAACTGATTTAATTTGATTACACTTAGTACAGGCTGTTCTGCTCCTCTCACATTTACTATGTTCAGAATATAATCACTTTTTAATAAAGTTGGTTTAGTTCTTACATCTATCATTGTTTGTTTTACATCTCATAAACCTCTCGCTTCTGGACTTTCCCTCAGGTATTGTGCACAAAGTTAAATCTGATTTTTAACGCCCTCTTGCTCGTTATGTAAATCACACAGATCCAAAAAAGTGCGTTTTCAAGCAATTTCTTCTACTTGGTCTTTTGGCTTTTCCCTTTCAGGGGTCGCCACAGCGAATCATCTGCCTCCATCTAACCCCATCCTCTGCATCCTCTTCTCTCACACCAACTAACTTCATGTCCTCTCTCTCACTATATCCATAAGTCTCCTCTTTGGTCTTCCTCTAGACCTCCTTCCAACCTCAGCATTCTTCTATCGATATATTTACAATCTCTCCTCTGAACAGCACCTCAATCTGGCCTCTCTGACTAAGTTTTGTGCAACTTAGGTCTTAAAAAAAAGTTGGCAGATGCTCATACATTCACAACAGACATGGGGAATATATTTCTGAAGACAACGGTTTCTAAACGGTTTTCTTCAGGTAAAAACTATCAAATGGGATTTAAATATATCACAATGATCACATCAAGAAAGTATCTTCTTCCACATCAGGGTAATAAACTTTATAATCCCTGACGACGTGACCATCTTTCACTTGCGCTAGACCGCCAATGGTGACTAATCACTGTACGTCACTTGCACTATATCTCTGCAGTCAGAATGGCACTGCTGCAAATAATTATAGTCATTTTAATGAAAGTTGCTATAACTGTGGCTCATCAGGCATCCGACGATTCATGAAAAACGGGCAGAGCTGTAAAATAAATAAATAAACTGGTTTGCAGAAGGCTGATTTGAGTCGGAGGAAGTTGGGACATCATATTCTCAGCTGAATTAGTTGAGATCTTCATCAATGGTTCCAACAGGAGTTTAGCCAAAATGAGTCGTCCAGTAAAAAGTAAACCTTCCTCCCGTCTCAACACCGCCCTCTCTCACTGATCACACACACAGACCTAGTTTTAGCCTTAAAAAATAAACAGCACACAGCACTTGTCTGTAAACGAGATCAATTTCAGTGTCATCAATTCACCCATCAGCATTTTTAGAAGTGGGATAAAACCATTGAACCCAGGCAGTGGGAAAAAACAACAACAACAACAAAAAAAAAAAAACAGGGAGAACATGCACAGGAACTCAAACATGATCGGTTTTAGGCGACTTGTGCTAGAAATCTTACCGTGCTGGAATTTCAGCTTTGAAGTACTGCTCCATCCTGGAGTCTGGCTTTACAAAAAACAAATTCTTGAGGACTTTGCCAGTGCAGGAATCTACGGTGACAACGAGGAAGCCGGTTTTAGTGAGGTTAAATTGTTTGGTGTTTACCTGAAGAAGAAGAAACAAACAAACAAACAAAAAAAAAACATCCATATTAGTGCTTTAGGTGAAATAAATACACTTTCCTGTACACAGTCAGCCTGTTATTACTCACAGTGATGAAGGCTTGCGTGTCGTTCTTCTCCTCATCAGCGACACTGAGGGATTTGATCTGTGTTTGGAGGTAGCTGTTCCAGGGGTCGTTAGAGAAAACCAGCTGCAGAAAGACAAACACCAGTTGTTACAGGTTATAAAAGAAACACTTAAGGGCATGCTGTTATAGAAAAATAATTAACTAGAGTGTTTGAAATAACAGCACGAACGAGTGAGTTCCCCTCTGAAGGTCTTTTTTTCATCTCTTTGTAGTGTGTAATTATGGGGGACCTTAGCAAGAGAAGTGCAGGACTGAGTATTGTTGAAAAAAACTCTAAACTCCCCCTCCCCCGATACCAGAATACTTTTTAACGAAAAGCGAAATACATTACACATTATGGGCCATATCTTTCATTTTATTTTTCAGCGCCTTGTCATGTTTACACTCAGTCATTTCATATAAAACTTTTTTTTTTAAATTGTGGTTACACTGTTTTAACTCTTTAAGCAACTTGGCACATTTCCACTGTAGTAGTTTTACAACAATTAACCACAAGCTGTCTTAACAGAGTTGTCTGAGTTCACACTTTAAAATAACTAACTAAAAAAGTTCACACACAAAATAAGAGAGTTTACATTTCATAGCTGACGATTTAAAAGCTTTACCCGTTTACAGTTCTGAAAACAGATCCAGTTCACATTCATTACTTTGCAGTTTTTTTTTGTTTTTTCCCCCAAAATAAGGTAACCTGAGCAGTGCACTGTGCTTTATGTGACTGGAGGAGTCTGATCCTGCATGCTTACTGGCTCAGTGACACTGATTAAGCTTCTCTATAAGTATAAACCTTTGGTACAGAATATTGAGGTCATTTTCGACAGGCAGTGGTATCGAAGCAATTCGGTCAGTGCCATAAAAATACCGAAGATGGGTACTCGGCCCCTAGTGAAGTGTATTTCTGATCACTACCTTTGAGGCCCCGCATTTGTTGCAGGGTTGTGTGACGGGTGAAGACATGGGCACTGACGCTTTGGGCTCCCTGGTGTACTTGGGGTAGGCAGCAGCGGTGCAGTTACAGGTTTGCTTGGTGCTCGTGGTGGCCATGATCTTCACCCGCTCGCAGCCCCGGGTAGAGCAGTAACTGTGGCCGTTACGGGGATGCCGTGCTCGAGTGTACAACCACAGCAAACTAAAAAAAAAAAGAAAAAAAGAAGAGAAAATCATCTCATCTGTCATGTGTTTTTTAACCTGCTGAAATCCCATCATATTTCACATTTCAGAATTGCGCTTTAGGTAAGGATTACTAAAAATAAACGTTTAATTTGTGATTTGTAAGAGCAGTATGGGTTTCATTTATATTGATGGTCATTCAGCAAAGGGATCTTGTGGCTGTGAAAAGAAGTAGCAGGACGGGTTTATCCTTACTCACAGATTCCTCCGGAGCTTAGCGACTATCGCCTCATTAATGACATGATCCTATTTAATTAAACAGATAGGATGGATTCATTTAATTGGATTACTTTTATAATGACATTTTAAGGTACTTTTGCTGTTTCATCAGCACTACACTAAGAGTTTAATCACGGACGGGTTTTTTTTTTTTTTTTTGGAAGAATTAAAATTTCTTAAAGTAAAAAAAAATAAATAAATAAAGTGGTGTTTTGGGAACTCGTGACAGTTTTTCCTTATGTAATCTGGACTTCCAAACACTTTTTTTCTATTTCAAATAGAGGCCTGTTTGAGACTTTTACCCAGTATCCCGGTCGAAAAAGTACTTCCTGTCCTGTTGGCGCTTTTCCAGCTCAGCCAGAGAGGATACGGTGCCGTAGTCTTCCATGCCATCGAACACGTTTTTCTGACGGTCGTAAATGTCCGACATCACCTGGAAAGTCGTGTCCGAAGGGTAGCAGAGGCCAATGAGCGCCCAGTCGCCTCTACAATAACACCACAACAAATTTGTTTGGTTTGTGTTAAGGAGAGTTTAGAATAAATGGTGATTGCTTATTTTCAATGCTTTAAGGATCTAAGTCAGAATGTCACACAGTTAGAAACTAGGAGAATTAAAGTCAAAAAGTCAGTGAAGAGTTTAACAAGGCGAGGAGACAGAGTCAATGAGTCTGAGGAACAAGGTTTTAGATGGTCAAGTATCCTGCCAGTCAGGGGTTAATGAGGCACGGAGAGTCAAATGAACAAGAACACTTTTGTTGTAATAAAACTTTGTGCTAAACAACGGAACACAAAACCTACACTGTTGTTTAAGGTACGTGTCTGTGCTTACTGGTCAAAGTTGGCAAGTGAGAGGACGATTTCTTTGGGCGCCTGGCCATTCCAGTGCAGCGTGTAGCTCTTGCTCAGCATCAGAACGGGCTGGTACTGCTGTGAGAGGGCCGTCTGGCTGTTAATGCCCCTTAACACTAAGGGCTTATCAGGATACTCGTCCCTGATGATTGACAGGCTCAGGTTGGGCACACCTTGCGTCTTTATGTACACCTAAAATTAATGGAGTAGAAGAAAGAATTTTGCACAATTCATGGACGTTTTGATTTGATCTTAAATTTTAAGAACTGATTCAAAAAATCATGTTATTTTTCCTTAAAACAATCATTAAATATTTGCTTAAATGCTTGTACCAATGAACAGTAAAGATTTTACCAGCTAATATTATAATGATTAATTTATTCCATAACATTAGATAAAGAAAAAATAAATGCTGAGATTATATAGTTACAGAGTATTAACTTTTAGAAGAAAACAAGATTTTTTTTTTGCATTATTAGACTGGATTGGACTGAATCATTAGATTGAAAGTTACTGTATTATCCAAGACGCCATGTTTGTCTCCTCACCTGAGCATAGCGGCCGCTGCAGACAGACCCGCTCCACTGTGGCATCTTCACGCAGTGAGGGTGCTGGAGCAGGAAGTTGTCAGCTCTCACCACATACGCATCGGGGTAACCACTCACTGATCCATCCAGGTCATGGAAGATTGAGTTTTTGTCTCCGTCCAAGTCGTTGTCCTCAAACCACTGACCAGGACGACCAAAAAATGCCCTGAGGGTCACCTGGATACACAAAATGGGTTGCTCAAAAGTAAATTTAGGTTAACAACAAAATGCTAACCTATACACACACACACACACACTACCATTCAAAAGTTTGGGGTCACTTTCTAACTCCATGATCGTTCCTGATTTTTATTTCTTTCTACATTGTAA
>JAOVVA010000029.1:15745481-15755916 GCA_028565275.1 Leiocassis micropogon | reverse complement strand
TCCCACAGTCCATAGACATGTAGGTTAGGCTAATTGGCGTTTCCAAATTGCCCGTAGCGTGTGAGTGTGTGTGTGTGTGTGCGCCCTGCGATGGATTGGCACCCTGTCCAAGTCTCCTGGGATAGGCTCCAGGCCCCCCGCGACCCTGAATACAGGATTAAGCGGTATAGAAGGTGAGTGAGTGAGTGAGTGAGTGTTATTGTTGTTGTTGCATAATTAGCTTATTACATATGTATTATTTCATAGTTTTCCAGTATTGTCGTAGAATGTAGAAAATAAATCACCAAAGAAAAACAAAGAAATTTGCAAGTGATCCTAAAATTTTGAGCAGCAATGTATAACTTAACGCATGAGACTCAGCTTTTGTTTTATGAACAGATACATAAAACAATACATAAAACTGCACATACTTGGGGAAGGCGTCGAAGCAGTACGTCTTCTTGGTGTCGGGGAAGGCCACGCGCATGCCTGAGGTGAGCGGAGAGTGCAGGATGACCGCGGCGCTCTCGTAACGTGCAGCCAGGTCCACAGACGGCACCGTCCCAATACTCTGTCCATATATAATTACGTTCTCTGGCCTTATACCGTACCTAAAGAGGTGGGAATAAAAAATATATATATATAAAAAATAAAAGACAAACACACTATGCTTTATTTTGCTGGTTATTTTCATTTGTAGTATTTACTCAACCCCAAGGTCATCAATACTTCTAAATCCGTGAGGATTAACAGCTCAATGACGCTCATGAGGACGAGATCGGTCGACACCCAGTAGTAGGCAAACGCTACGGTCCTTGACATGCAAAAAAAAAGTAAACATACACACTGGAAAAAAAAAACAAACAAAAAAAAAAACCTGTAATAGGAGTAGCTTCCATGCCGAGCAACAGCTCTGTCCTCATCATGGGTTGACAGATTGCGCTGGGATATTTCACGCCGTTTAAACAAACATGACATGCATGTGAGATGGAGATGAGGACAGAACCCGAGTTGAATTAGCTTCATAGATCCTTCACCAGCCTGCTGCGGCCAAAATATCCCCCATAAACCCAGTAGAACCTGCCACATCATTTAGCTTCTTTCTAGGATCTTTCGATCAAACATGTTCAAGCTAGACATGTAACTTGTATGTTATTACAATCAAACAATGACGAGCACGTCGTGGTCGGCTCTTGTAATTGAGAACACGGTTCTCTTCCGGTTTCTCACTCAGGTATACTGTCGGATACTCGGCGCGGACTACAGCGGATGCCGAACATCATGTCAGGCTGGTGCACAAAAAAACTAACGAAACAAAACAAATGAAACACATCCTCCATGTCATCATGTGATCATCTGCGGTCAGGACATCACCTCTGGAAACGAGTTTAGCAGCCTTCTTATCGTGGAACAGAAAACACGGGCCCTATGGAGGGTTCTCTCTCCCTCCCTCCCCCGCAGAGACGCACTCGTTACAATTTGTAAACAGATTTACGACGAGTCACTGGCCAAGGGGCGGTTTTGATTTCATCGGTGATATACAGCTGTTGGGTAACTTAGGGGGAAAACTATAAAAGGCACAACGTTTTGCAGCTGCTTTTCCATAAAAGGTATGAAACAAACATGGACCAAAATCTAAACATCTAATCTTTGATAGATTTCTAATCTAATCTCAGCAATTTTTTATCATTATTACTATTATTTTTAGTAGTCATAGTAGCACAAGCACATACTGCGGTTTGTCCTCTTATTATAATTATTGTTAGGGTTATTTCTCGTAGCCTGATTTTCCACTGTAATGAACTGGGTATAAACCTGATCAAGAAGTAGTACTACCCCTTCCCAAGTAGATGTGCAGCAACCAGCCTAATGGTGGCGCTATAGACGCTTCGTCCCATATGTACGTAAACCATTCCTAGAATCTTCACAAATCTGGTAAAGTCAGGAACCTCAAAAATAATCCCTGCCACACGCCAGCCATCTCTATATAGGCACAATCGATTTGTACTGGCCGGCACGGTGGTGTAATGGTTAGTATCGTCGCCCTGCATCTCCATGGTATAAGTTTGATTACCGGCCAGGCTCGATTCCCGTCTCTGTGTGCACGGAGTTTGCATGTTCTCCCCGTGCTTGGTGGGTTTCCTCCGGGTACTCTGGGTTCCTCCCACAGTCCAAAGGCATGCAGATTAGACAAATTGACGTTTCCAAATTGCCTGTAGTGAGTGAGCGAGTCTGTGTATGGGCTACGATGGATTGGCACCCTGTCCAGGGCGTACTCCGCCTCATGCCTCAAGCTTCAAGTCTCCTGGGACCCTGAGTACAGGATAAAGTGGTATAGACGATGAGTGAATAAGTGAGTGATCTGTACCGTGCCCAGGAACGATTACTCCCCCCTTCCGCCAGCGTTCACATTATTTCTGTTCTCCGTACTCGGGCACACTTGCATATTTGCACACTCTGATACAACAGGTGGCAGCAACATGCACCTACTTGGTTTGCAATTAAATAGAAGAGAAGAACAGAACAAGGAAGTTTACCTTCGTGCTATGCTTAATGTTATTGATATTTCGCGAATAAACGTCAAGACCGACACTCTAGTGTGCCTTCCTACTTAATCAGCTATGGCTATGTGGGTTAGAGAATGAGATCAGTGCATGACACGGAGATTACGGAGGGACGGCACTGATGGCGTCGAGTCTAAACAGCGATCTACTTCTGTTCTCAGGTGGCTTCCCTATCTGATTCGATCCGTGCCCAAGGACACCGTGTCATTCTCGAGACCTCCAACTTGGGTACGGTTCCTGAGCGCGAAACAATTGTGTTCTCATTGATCAAAATGAACTTGATCAATTGAGGGTCAAGTGTTCTCGCAAATGATCCCAGGGCCCTGATGTGAAAATGCCCCTGGACACCACTGCCTCACCCCCTGTGCTCAGGTTGCCACATCCTTCCCTATTCTTTCCTCGTTCTTTCACTTTCTTTTAGACCCGTTGTTGTAGGACAAACACAAGAGGAAGTCATGATCACACACTTGGTTTCTCAAGATAAGACAAGCCGTTATCGTCAGATAACATTTTCGCTGGTATACTGCAATTAATCTATATAGGACATAAATTCTCTCATATCACACTCGCCTTATCTGGGTTCACATCTGTTGATATGATAATTTACCTTGAGCTCTTAAAAATAACTGCTTAGAAGCTAGTAATCAGCTGACTTCTGATCAGACTTCAGTTTTATTTTTGTTCCTTCCTCTCTACGTTAATAGTGTTTGGAGACGTGTTTGGAGAACAGACTTGTTGGTAAAACTCAAACTCCTGAACTCTCGAGTTATGTAAAGTCGCAATACACTCAAGATTTCATTTCTTATTATTTTTTTTCTTCCTGGACAGGAGATCACCAAGAGACAGCCCCGGTACGTCACACTGAGAAATTAGTTGCCTGGCGACCAATCAATATTTGACCTGGCCTGCCACGCCCCACCCCCCTCCACACACACAGGGCTGAAAAAAAAGAATGCAAATCAAACTGGTTTTGAATGGAGTGCATGTCTCAGTGTAGCACTGAGTCTCTCTGTCTCTGTGTCTTTCCTGCTTTTTTGTCCATATAATGCCCTGTTTTCCCCACAATCGGTCTCTTTCTATTTCTCTCTCCGTCCCCAGTGTCCACTCGATCTCCAACATCCCCTACAGCCACCGTCCGCTCCTTCTGCCCATCTGACTCCTTCTGTCCTCCCTCTATATAATCGAGTCTCTCTCTCTCTCTCCACCGTGAGTACACTTCTGTCTCGCCTTTATTTTCCGTCACCCTGCTTCTTTTTATTTCTATTCTCTTTTTCACTTCCTTCATTGCCTCTTTTAGCTCTATGCTTCTTTTGCTTTTGATATTTCTTTCTTTATTTTGCCTTAAGCTTTTTTTCTGCCATTTTTCTAACCTTAGATTTTTTTTTTATTCCTATAAAAACTTTTATTCTTTCCTATTTTTCTTCCTTAAATATATCATTTGCTTATTCTAACTTTATCCTCTCTCTCTGCTTTTCACCGATGTACCCATTTTCTCCCCCTCTTTCTTCCTGGTGTCTCTTGCAGCTTTCTTTCCACCCCTCGTCTTATTGTCTCTCTATTTTCTTTATCCTCATCCTGTCACATTTCCCAGATGTCTTCCCTGCTCTCCGATGCTGCCATACTTCCCCTTTCCTCCCCCCAATTCTTTCTCTCCCGGATGTGACAGATGGATCCCTCCTGACCAGATGAGACTCCCATCCAGCGTATCTGCTGATTACGCACAGCAGCGCCATGCTCCAGGGTTCTCTGAGCAACCTGTTCCTCAGCTACACATAATGTGTATGGATCAAGAACATGTGTGTGTTTAGTCAAAAACAGACACACCTGCTTACTCATCACTGACTCACCTGTCCAGACAGGCAGCAGGGTGGATCCAGCTCTTGCAGTGCACATCCTGTGTGTACACTCATCTTTCAGGCAACACCCCTGACTGTGTGAACAAACACACACTCAACATGCACGCTAAGTGTAAAAAAACAAAAAACTAAAACCTACTGTACGCATCACTGATGGCTTGAGAGCCAAAGTTCAGGTAAGGAAGAACAATAATGTGCCATCCATCCATCCATCTGCATTATCTGCTAACTCCACCATCCATGTTGCTTTCACCACCATTTAATTCCACCATCCACCTGGATCCAAACATCTACCAGCTCCACCACTGCCGTCAACACATTCCACCAACTAATTTCACCATCCACACAGTCCAAAAACAGCTACGAACTATACCAACGTCATCGCCATACTTCACCATCCAATTCCACCATCCACCTGGACTCAACATCTACCAATTGCACCATCGCCATCACCACACTCCACCATACACCCTGTTCACAACATCTACCAACCCCTCCATCCAATTCCACCACCGACATGGTCCACATCATCTACCATCACCCCATCTCAACTACCCACACCGACTACTAACTCAATCCACCTTCCGCAATATCTCCCCAAGCCTCCAACACTGCTCCCCGCCCTCAACGCTATCAAGATCCACCACCTCCCCCAACTGCTATACCCACTGTTTTCATGTAAACATTCCCACCAATGTAACAACCACCTGCTACCTCAAGCCTGTCTGCACCAACTCAATTGTCTCTTAAAGCACCTCCCCCTGCCACTCCTTGACTGAGTCCGAGATGAAACGGACTAAAAGACAATTCAACAGACAAATGCGGCAAACACTGAGAGGTGGAGCCGGGGAACTGTATAGCAGACTGTATAGCGGGTATTGTACAGTGGGATTGTGAAGCACTCCCAAGTCAAAAAGCACAAAACCATAGAGAGTAGTGAACTGAAAACAAGAAAGGAAAATAAAACACAACAGTAAGGCAATGACCGTGTGAGAACTTTACATAGATAAAGGATGAGCAATGGTGAACTCACCAGACCCAGTGGCCACCCCGAAGGAGGTCACATGACAAGCTGGAGAAATACCAGAGACTGTAAGCAAAACTAGGTTAAAGCCCTACACGTCCCACTGGGACCGCAACCCCTAAACTGGAACAGAGGCTCGGAAAGATTCCAGGAATGGCGACGCTGATCCGAGGTCAGAACAGCACATTCCTAGGAACAGGAAAACACTGCGCTGTGCCCTTAACCCCCAAGACATTGAGGGAAAAGCATCAACTGACATCAACAATTTTGCAAAAGTAAGGAACACAACAGAGGTAGGGTCACCACTCGGGCGTTAATTATCTTCCTATAACAGCAAATCCCACAGTTTCGCATTCAAACACTGCGCTTCCTCCTGTCTGATTGTAGAATCCTTGATATCTTTGACTTGGGAAGTGCACACCACGCATTCTCTAAACAATGATGCTCCATAACATCCGTTTTAAAAGTTCACATGATATTCCTAGTTCTGGATGAGTCTGGGGAGGAGACTCTCTCTCTCACTTTCGAGAGCAGTCTTGTGATTGTCCTGGAGGATTATGAAGTCTGGAACAAAGAATTTCTTTCAGGCTTAGCACTCGGTTGTTTGAAGCCCGGAAGTTCTTAACATTTCTGAACAAAGTCATTGTTACTGGAAAACCTTTTTTTTTTTTTTTTTTTTTTTTTTTAAAAAGGCTCAGCAGCTGCAACATGCATCCCGGTGTACAGATACTATTGACTGTGTATGTAACACATCGCTAGTCTAGCGTAGATAACACCGCTTGCCGGTTTCCTGTTTTTCGATACACAAGAGCAAACGCTTGCGTCATGTCATACTTTATCTGGTGACGTCTTTTAAAGCATGCGCTAGGACGACAGAAGTCAAACAAAATCTTAGGAATCTTTGTTACTTTGCGAAGTCATTAATCATCTGTATAACTATGGCGGCAAATTAGCACTGTCGCCTTGCACCTCCAGGGGACGGGTTCGATTCCCGCCTCGGGGTCTATGTGCATGGAGCTTGCATGTTCTCCCCGTGCTTTGGTGGGTTTCCTTTGGGTAATCCGGTTTCCTCTTACAGTCCAAAGACATGCAGATTTTTGGAGAAATTGGCGTTCCAATGTTGAGAGAAGGTCCTACCACGGTGGGAATAAATACAACAATCACCATTGGCCTCCACATTCCCTAGTTGGACTACAGAGGTTCCTAGATGGATGGATGAATAATTACCCATGACATAACTGGATCTGGGTGTAACATTGACTATTCTCTCGTACAGATCACGGCCCACGGTGTCAGAGTGATGGATTAATCCTGTGTGAAGCTGAAATGTGGCAGGGGAAAAGCCAAAAATGGAGAATGAACCCTGCTCAGAGAAAAAAACGAGGACTGGGGAAGTTGCAATGACTCTTGCGTCTATCTCTCCGTGTGCATGTTCTTCCCTCTCTGTGTCCTGCTGTCTCCTTCATCTCTTGACAGTGAAGAGATGTTACATCACATGCATTATGTTAAACTCTCCTGCCATTCTTCCAGCTGTCAGAGAAAGAACGCATTCCTCGCTCTCCATCATTCTAATGATGGATCCTCTACATTGGGTTTTTTGTTGAACGAACTTTCCAAAACATACATTTATAAAAGCATAATAATAAGTTGTTACTTTTCCATAAAACCATTTAAATTTTTGAAGGTAACATTTTAAACTATAATATTCTGGTTGACATCATTTCCTTCGCTTTAGTTGACGTAGAGTGAGCGTGTGGGAGATTTCAGGACACGTCCGCGCTGTAAAGGACCACACAACCGCGTACAACGTAGGACGCCGCAGTCCTCTGACTGTACAGATCCGAGAGTTTCGCTTGGTGAGTAAACACGACTTACATGGTTACAACATCAAAGCTGCACGACATCATTCCCCGACAATCCGACACCGCGCTGCCAGTGTTCACGAAGCTCCGCCCTCAAGAATCTACAACAGCCCGTGAATTCCGGCCTGAAAGGAGGAGGCAGGTCAGAATGCAAACAAGCACCTGGGACCGGACTGGGTTTTCCAAACAGGTTTTCTCGTTTGCTCAGGACAAGACTTTTGTGAAACGATTGCGCACGTCATCTTTAATTGCGTCTTCCAGATTATTTGTATAAGTGAAGAATCGACTGTTATCACTTTGAGGAAATGCATGTTTGATTAAAACTTCTGCCTGAAAGGCCACCAGCTGAAACTGTACACATCACAGATCAGCAGTTTCACTGTTTACTGAAGTGTGTGTGTGTGTGTGTGTGTGTGCGCGTGTGTGTGTGTGTCTGCAGGCTCTCTGGGACATGGTCTGTCAAATGGGGACACACAGGGTCCAAGAGTGGCAGCTGTTCTTGTGGACAGAACATGCACGCGCACAGATAGATGAAAGGACGTGTGTTACAGTTCTGTAAGCATCCATCTATGTACACAAATGTACACACACAACCTTTTTGTTTTGTATCTTTCTTGTTGCAATTTCACTCACACACACACACACACACTTTTTCAAAAATCCAAACAAACTCTCATGAACGTGACTCACGCAGCCCATGTTATCATTTCCTCGTCCAATCAAACCCTGAGCTGAGGGTGAGTGGGAGGGGCGTTGGCGATCAGTGGGTGGAGTCAAAGGTCAGTGTTATTCACAGCTTCGTGAGAAATGATAAACACTTGCAAGAAGCTAAAACAAGGAAACTACAGTGAGTTATAAACCCTGTTTCTCAAAAACTGCGTCCAGTGTCCTGCACCGAATCCGCACTGCTCAGAGCCACTGTACTGTCTATTCCTAAAAACATGACCGTTTTAAGGTAAAAACAAAAAAAGAAAAAAAACTTGAGAAAACCCTGTTTTCTAACTAACTTCTGGTCTGGAATTAGCCAGTGCGATCCCTGTGGGTGGAGCTTGGTCACCTCACCTGGTTCGGAGGGCGTTCCACGCCGCGTCGACGTCTGCGTACAGGTTCTTCTCTGACGGTTTTCCCGAGCTGGCGCCGTAGCCCGAGTAGTCGTAGGAGAAGATGTTGCAGTTGATGCGCGACCCGAGTCCAATGTAGAAGCTGCTCATCTGGCCGAGGTCGACGGCGTTCCCGTGCGAGAACAGCAGCGTGTAGCGGGCGCTCGGCGAGCAGCGCACGAACATGCAGGCGATGCGGCTGCCGCGCACCGTGCGGGTCATGAAGCACTCGATGGAGTCCTTCTCGCGCGCCAAGTACTGCCAGTCTGCGCGCTCGGACAGGTGCAGCGTCCAGCGCGAGCCGCTCTCGTCGCTCAGCAGCGTGTACGTCGGCTCGGGGGGCAGGAACGCCAGCTTGGACGCGATCCGGCTCGGGCACGGCGGGCAGCAGAACAGGCAGCACAGCTCACTCAGCGACAGGTGATTCATCCTCTACGCCAATAATAAGAACAAATTAAATTAAATAAACAGGGATTAGCGTCAGCAGATTAGTACATTAGATCAGTAAAGTACATTAGATCGCCTGACCAAGTCTGCACGCGGAGACAAAAATATTGGCACCCTCGGCTTCCATCCCTGTGTTCAACAGCTGTGAAGGAGATGTTCGACAGAGCTACGCAAAATACTCTTAGTCAGGTGACCCAAGTGTACGCTTGTGAGAACAATGTGAGACTTTTCACATGTCTGGGGAAAAAAAAACCTTGTATACAAATTAAGGCTGTGTGAAAGCAGAGAGTTATTAGAGGAACCTCAAAATTATTAGAGGAAACTGCTTCTTTTCATCTACCTGAAGACAACACAACATTAATGTAATATCACAGCAAATAAAAACAAAAAAACAACATAAAAATAGAAAGAAAGAAAGAAAGAAAGAAGGAAATATTAACACTGTGGTTGTTAGTTGTTGTTGTCTAAAGCTGGAATAAAAAAAAAAAAACAGGAAGATTAAATACATTCAGGTCTTTTTTTTCCCTTCTCTCCCTTAACTTCGCTCTACGCATAGCATCCATGGAAGGTCATGTGACCACAAACGCCCGCTGACGCACATCTAGTCTTGTGCGCGTGCTGAGGCACTTTGCAAGTTAACGCGAGTTTAAAGGTCGCATCTGCGAGACGCAAATTGCTTGACGTCTGCCTGCTGGACGTAGAAGAATCCGTCCATCCGTCCTGAAGCGCGTCCTCGCCAGCGACATGTCCGCTCCTGCCTGTAGCACTACTACTACTGGTATTATTCATGTGATTCAAACTTATAACACTGTACAGGCCTGACGTACAAAAATTATCCCGACACACTCACACATGCGTCCTGGCTTCTACAGGAACAAAAGTGAAAGTGTGAAACGCTGCCCTGAAGGGATTCCTGGTGTCAATGGAGCACATTCATCTAGTGCGTGACTACATGACAAGTCAGAGCAGGAAATCAGGAAAATCGGGGAAATACATCCGCGTGATTGGTAGATCACCATAAAGAGGGGTGGACTAGAGCTTTATGATGAAATCGTATCAAGAAATCAATCTGTTATCTAAACAAGTGAGCGAAAGTACTCTGGCCAGGACCCTAGCGCATGTTCCCTGAGAGAAATCAAAAAGTGGTGACATCATCATAATCATCATCATCAACCTCTAGTATTTCCCACACAGAGTGTATTTGTGCGGGTGTACTGGCCGACCATTTTTAAAAATCTCTTCATCTGCCATCCGTGATTGATGGACAGTAAAAATGCATGTATTATTGTTCTTCTTATTTGTTTTTATGATTTTCTTCCTAATTTAGTCGTATCCAATTCCTCCCACATTAAGGCTACTACCACCAAGTCTCATCTTTTTCGATCTTCGATCGTCACGATTAATGTGGGAGAACTAAGTGCAGTACCTCTCATCCCGCCCCTCTGAGAGAGCTCGGCCAATCAGCAGTCTCTAGTTATTATTGTCATTTAAAGTCATGTTTGTATAGTCGAATAACATTCAGTTCATCACATTGCCTAGGTTGTGCTGAAAAAAGAAAATGTCACTCTGTACAGCATAATAGTGAAGTACATAGTGAATGCTA
>JAOVVA010000029.1:15730949-15743047 GCA_028565275.1 Leiocassis micropogon | reverse complement strand
TATATATAAAAAATTAATTAAAGAGAAAAAAAATGGAAAAGCTGGATTTGTATTCAGTTAAACCCTCACAGTGTGACCAATATTGTGATGCTCGGCTTAACATACAGTTTCCACAGGAACAACAGGTTATAAAGTCTCTAACAGACTTTCATCAGCGCCTCGGTATTAATGTATAAATCATCAGTGGTGATAATCGATCACGTACCTCTACTCTAAATATTCCTGCTCCCTCTGACAGCGCTGGATCTGTAGCTTTAGTTTGAGATCAGTTTTATCGGCTGCTCTGATATAAAGCGCACCGTGTCCCCGGTATCGCTGGTTCCCGCTCCGGTTCTTCACTCCTCCGCTCTGGACCCGGAGATGCGCCGCCGCCGCCGCCGCCGCCTCAGCGACCTTCCCAGCGCTTCCTCCGACCGGAAAAACCGCTCAGATATCCTCCACATGTGGTCCGAATCGAGAAGGAGAGAAACGTAGAGAGAGAGAGAGAGAGAGAGAGAGAGAGAGAGAGAGAGAGACCTCACGGCACTGTTTCCGGTGCACGGACCAACTGAATCTCCGCTCGAGACCGGAGAGACGCCGCTCGCGCTCGCTTCTCTTTCCTCTTATTCTGTTCCGAAATACCGGATGTGTACGTCACTTGATTGACAGGTCGGTTGAACCAATGAGATGGAGTCGATGGCGTAGCGCTGCGCTTCGGCGAGCCTATCATCATCATCCACTATGACGTCATAAGCCCAAAATACAATTCAGTTCAGTTAAATTTATAGAGCGCTTTTACCTACGGGTATTGTCTTTTTATAGAAACAAGTTTATTTTATGTGAGGAAATAATGTATAAATTATAATAAAATGTTTTTATTATTCATCCCCCCCCCCCCCAAAAAAAAATACAATATTGAAAGAAAAAATTTACAAGATGTAAACAATTTAATTATCAAATTAACTGTCCACAGTTAAACAGAAAATCTGCAGTTTAAACAAAATTAACAGAATATGTAAATAAATAATAACAATAGACCAAGTAAACCGTAATTAAATGCGCAAATTGTGCACCCTTGGGACTGACGAGCAGCCATGAGACCAGGACAAGCAAGAATATCTTTTTTAATCTCTTTTTAACAAATTAATTATTTTAATTACAACATTAATTTAAGTTAACTAAATCACACAACAACTCTGTTATGTGCTTCTTTATTGTCGTATCCGGTTAACAGGGATGTGAATCACCTGTCACCACCCTAGGTGCTGGTTCAATTAAAATTGCAATTCTATAAGAATTATGATTTTATACATTTTCTGATTTTATATTAAATTTCTCTTCTATTTTGTTACAGTTTTAAACCTTTAAAAAAACTTTATTGATTAATTAAATGTAGCCCCTTCAATAATAGCTGATAATTCATTTATACCAAATGGGATGCAAATGTGTAAATAAGAGAGTGCCACCTGTAGGATTATAAAGAAGGGCGACGTTTTACCACCTCAGATGCCTTCAAGGTCTGCCTCAAAAGATGCCTCAAATGTTCGACTAATTTGCGCTTGCAGTACTGGTGTAAGCGTATGTAATGAGTGGGTTTAAGACTAATTTGCTTAGAGGATTTGGAGAAAAGGCAGATCAGAGGCAAGAATTTTGATAATGTAATGGCATAAAAAATGTGTTTCTTTTGTGCCACTCAGAAACTTCTGCACTCAGTACAGAATCGTTTATATCTGAGGCTGATCAGTTGATCACCAGTCACGGACAATCAAGATGACAACCAGGCAATTCTGGCCACTGGCCGATCAACTAGTTAGTCTCTATTACAGTACACATGTAAAATAGTTTTTAAAAAACCTATTTGTGGTCAATGTAGTGATATGTGAATTGACACACAAAAGAATCACAATTTACAATTCAATCAAGCCAAGTCAAGTCAAGTAGGCTTTTATTGTCATTCCAGCCATATACAGTTCAGTACTCAGTGAAACGAAACAACGTTCCTCCAGTACCAAGGGGCCACATACAGTACATGCAACAACATAAATTTACAACAGACAACAAAGAGCACGTGCAAATGTGCAAACAAAGAGCTACAGAGTGACAAACACAACATAACACGTTTCAGTACTTTTATAGTAATGAGGTATGAGTTAAGGTAGTGGGAGGAGAAACAGTAGTAGTGGGAGGAGAAAAAGTAAAATATCGACCCCCTCCCCCATTTCCTCTGGTTATACTTTTTAAACAATTATAAATAAAGTTATTGTTATCAAGGGCAAAGGTGCATTATTTCTACTATATATAGCTACTATAATGTAAGTGATAACAGGAACTTACTTGTTTCATGTATTTTTTCAAATTATTAAATATAATTACACACATATGACGTTATCCGTTAATTTATATAAAAAAATAAAACCGTAGTTATAGGTTGTGTGAACAGATTTGAGAAAATGACCTTTCCAAGATGGCGGACGCGTTTACGTACCGTATTAATAAAAGCGCGTCAGATAAGCTTACTTCCGCATATAGAGTAGGAGGCGTGTTTTGCATCAACGCGGATTCTGTATTTACTTCCGGTATTAGCGCATTACGTCACCGTGTAAAACGTGATGCCGTGTGGTTTCTGATATCTATTTATGTATTCTCAAGAGTAGTTTATACACTTTACTTCATCGACCTGGAATGAGTACACAGAAAGGCGCTGCGTCTCGAACCCGAGGCCAAAAATATCAGAACGCGACCGCCTTTAAGAATGATAAACACGGCGCGAGCCCGCAAGTGAAGGTAAGATAGCCAAGTGGCTAAGCGTTAGCATGTGACGCTGTCAGCTGATGGATTCATTTGTTTATTTGTTCAGAAAGCCAACGCGAAGGTGCACGAGGGTGTGTGTCAGCGCTGTAAGGACATCCTGGAGTGGAAGGTCAAATACAGCAAGTACAAGTCTCTCACACAACCGCGCAAATGGTGAGACACGCGGGCTTTCGGCTTCCAACACGTGTGTGTGTGTGTGTGTGAGGAGACTGGAGTTACTAAGGCATTAGAAGTTAGATAATTTAGGACGTGTTGGAGTTTCTTGTCGTTTCTGACCGTACAGGAGTCATTCTACACGGCACGTGCATTTCCGCTGGCATAGCAGCAGCAGCAGCACGTTACCATGGTTACCACACAGGTGCTAGGGCTGCACGATTCTGGCTAAAATGTGAATCACGATTCTGTCACACGATTCTCACAGGATTTTTCAACCAAAACATTTATTGCACTCGAGTTAAGAATCTAAGAAGTTAAGATCCTAACAATAATCATAAACATCTATATAAATAATAAAGGTTTTGTCTGGCACGGTGGTGTCGTGGTTAACACCGTCGCCTTTCGGGTCCGGGTTCGATTCCCGATCATGTTCGATTCCCGTCTCTGTGTGCAAGGAGTTTGCATGTTCTCCCCATGCTTGGTGGGTTTCCTCCGGGTACTCCGGTTTCCTCCCACTCCGGTTTTCCGTCCAAAGATATGCAGATTATTTTGCTAATTGGCGTTCCCAAATTGCCCGTAGTGTGTGAGTGTGTGTGTGTGTGTGCCCTGTGATGGATTGGCAGCCCCTCCAGGGTGTACCCCGCTTCGTGCCCTAAACCTCCTGAAATAGGCTCCAGGTCCCCACGACCCTGAATACAGGATAAATCGGTATAGAAGATGAGTGAGTGAGTGAGTGAGTGAGAGATTTTGTCTGGACATTGGTCAGAACACGCTCTTTCAATAATCTCTTTACGCTTCATACATTGAAGGACTAGAAGCCACCAGTCTCAGAAAAAAAAAAATCTGTTTCTCTGTAACTGTTCAGCCAGATTTTGTCACAGCATCACATAAGAGTACTTTACAGTACTTTTACAGTATTTAGATCTCTGCCTGAAGTTTGACCTGCACCATAAGTGAAATCAAAATGTTGAGTAAACGTGATGTTATGAACGGGTATGTGCCGGATTTGATAATCTACTTTCAACTAAGCTACAAATAAGATACTTGCTTGATGTAAACAAACACCTGCACCAATAGAATGCAACACATTGCTGAAAGTGAAATGCAAAGCACAGGAGGTGGAGGGGTCCATTCATTTCTGACGTGAAGACCGAGATTAGATTGCATAGAGATCGCATGACGCAATAGAATGTTAAGAAGTTAATGTTTTGATTTTCAGTGTGTGTGCTGCCATTGTGTTATTTTCTCTCTCTCTCTTTCTCTCTCTCTTTCTATATATATATATATATATAGAATCACTTGCTGTGGAGAATTTATTTTTTAATAAATCATAAGGAATAACAATGTTTTGTGTTTTGTTTGGTGTTTTGTCGCCCCCTAGTGTCAAGTGCCTGCAGAAGACAGTGAAGGATGCCTACTACATCATGTGTAGGCCGTGTGCACTCCAGCTGCAGCTTTGTGCTAAATGTGGGAAGAGCGAAGAGGTGGTGATTCCGTGAGTATCTCCCAGCTGTAGGCCTGTGCGAGCTCAGCACAACTCAAAAGACCAGAATGTATTGTAAAAACAAACCAAAAAAAACACCTTCCAGAGGTAGAGCCGTAAGCACAGAAGAAACCGGAGAGGGTTAACTCGTGGGTCGTGTATGGAATAAATGTGCAATTCAACAGGCGCTGGAAACATTTAGTTTAAGATCATTATTTCCTCATTACTATACAAGATGCACAATTCAAGACACATTTTTTTTTTTATTGCTACTTAATGGTTGTGGTGGTAATGAATTAAAATGATGAGGGGGAAAAACCCTATAACATAGACTATAAAATAGTCTATTTATAGACTCATCACTATTAATTTTAGTCTATAACATTAATGACGGTACATCGATAGTGACAATAACAGTAATTATATTACTAACTATAATGGTAATGATTTTATCAGTTGATGATTAAAACAGCAGTGATTATACATCACTACACCAACACTAGCTATAACAGTAATTACTACACCCATACCAACTGTAATGCTTATGATCATGTATCAACACCAACTATATAACACTAAAGACTATACAATAACAGTAATGACTCTACACCACAACCAGCTTTACCTGTAATGGTCATCCATTAACTGCAGTGACTATAAAAGTCATTTCTATACATTAACACCAAGAGTAACAATACATTAGTGACCACAGTGACATTAATGACTTGTACATAAATTATACCTGTAATACTAATGACTACATATCAATCCTGACTATAACAGCAATGATTATACTGTACATCAACTCCAGCTAAAACAGTAATGACTAGACATTTAACAGCAATGAAAGCATATACATGAGCACAACCTAACACAATAAAATGAAACAGATGACAGCAATTGATGACTGTATATTAAGAGTAACAACTATACCTTGAAATGTTTAACTATTCATCTTTTGCTGTGTAGAAATAAAAAAGACCTGCTTTTATTTTTTTTAAAAACTAAACACTTATCTCTCTCAATAATTTGGTTTTATTAGAAATGCATGTGTATATGCCTGTATGCAAGCGCCCTCTAGTGAAGAAAGTCTATATTGCATTTATTAAAATTGGTTCAGCTTACTATAAAATCCTGTCCTTGGCTTAACTAATTGTTAGTTAATTATGATCATGTCCTGAATGTTGAAATTCAAGTGGATGCACGTCATCTCAGTGTCAGTGAGTGTAAAGCAGGACTATTTATTATATGCTAATAAGAAATCATAATCATTATAACGCGTTATAAGCTGTATTATAACATCACAACCTATTGCAGGCTGGACAAAAAGGAAGAAGAGGAAGTGGAAGACGAAGAAGAGACGAAAAGAAACAGGAGGAGAAAAAAGCGAGACACCAATGAAACAGACGACGAGGACGATTTGGATGATTTTGGGGAAATGGACAGCGATTGCGATTCTGAGGAGACAGAAAAATAAGCAGAAGTCGTGTCCGGTAGTGACGAAACCTCAGTGTCATGAGCATGATGAGTGAAGAATAGGTCTGTGGAAAACTCAGCTGTGCAGAATGGGTTTTTAAGAAACTGTGAAAGGATGAAGGTTAAACGGTCTGGGGATTTGAACTTGCAACCTTCCACTGGGACGCTAGTGCAGAGCTACTTCCAGTAATTATTCTGTTTTTGTTAAACATTGCTAATTTCGAGAATCACATGACGGATCTCACAGGAAAAAGGTTCCAGGCATTTAAATACAGATTTTCTTGTATTTATCATTTGTACTACATTTTTCTTTGTAAATTGAAGTAAAAACAGTTTTTAAAATCATGACTTGTTGACTTGATTTGCATTGTCTTACCCTACCGGCCGATTCATTAGGTACACCTTGTTAGTACCGGCTTGGACCCCTTTTGCCTCCACAAAAGCCTTAATTTCTCATGGCATAGGTGCTGGACTCAACAAGGTGCTGGAAACTTTTCTTAGAGATTCTGGTCCACATTAACATCATCATGCAGTTGAATGGCTGCACGTCCATGATGTGAATCTACGGTTCCACCAAATCCCAAAGAGTACAGAGAACTCATCGTCATGTTCAAGAAACCAGTATGAGATGATTTTAGCCTTTGACATGGCGCATTATTCTGTAGTGATGAAAGGATGGATTTTACGCCACCAACAGGCTGGACCCTTAATGATGCTTTTAAGATGAGACGACTTTATAGATCCCCGAAGCAAAGTTTTAATTTAAATTATATTAATTACCCCATAAAATAAACATAATACTAAAAAACAAAGAACACAGAAATTGATAATCTATATATAAATGAATATTGAATTAGTAATAGCAAAAACTATCAAATAAATAACATTAATACATACAAGCGTTAAATCATTGTGACTGAGTGTTGTTTGTCAAATTGATGAGCTCAGGAATTGTAGCTTCAGTTTCCTGTTGTGAGCTGAAAGGAGCAGCACCAGGTGTGGTCTTCTGCTGCTGTGGCTCATCTGCTTCATGGTTGCTGTGGTTCATGTGGTGTTGTTCAGAGATGCTCTTCAGCATACCTCGGTTGTACTGAGATGTTATTTGAGTTACTGTTGCATTTCTATCAGCTCAAACCTGTCTGGCCTTTTCTACTCTGATCTCTGCCATCAACTGGGCATCGTCGCCCAGAGAACCGCCCTCAACAGATATTTTCTCTTTTTTTAGACTATTCTTTGTAAACCCTTGAGGTGGGTGGTGTGTGAAAATCCTTGTAGTAGATCAACAGTTTCGGAAATACTCAGACGATGCCACGTTCAAAGCGACTTAAATCACCTTTCCTCCCCATTCTGATGCTCAGTTTGAACCATTTCTACATACCTAAATCCATTTAGTTGATGCCACATGATTGGTTATTTAGATATTTGCGTTAACAAGCAGTTGCACCCCTGTACCTAATGAAGTGGCCGGTGAGTGCATATCTTGTAGAGTAAGGAGCTCAGTATTACTCAAAAGTCCCAGCGAACACTTGGAGGGAAAATATGGATCAGATTAAGTTAAACAATGATGAATGTGATAATGTGGAGGATGGTTTTGAGTTGAATGTGTAAATAGATTCCAGCTGAAAATGGAGGAAATCAAAACCCTTGAATGGTGCTTTTTTTTTTTTAAAACAATAAATAAAACCCATTAAGAGAACAAAACTACATAAAAATGAATACAATATTTCATCACATTTGCACACAAATGGAAAAAAAAAGCATGAAGAGCTCATACTGCGATGGAAGTAGGATTTTCCTCATGGGAGTGATTTTAGTGAGGTCTATTTTAAGCAGATGCCAGAGTGTTTGGGGAAACCCAGAATGAGCCATGTGACTTATTTGCACCTTCTGCTTATGATTTTACTGCTGCACTAAATGGTTTCACGTCCTCGTAGACTATGACAACCTGATCTATTAGCCACCATAGCGTCCGTAGCGGTGCTCATCATGAAGGAAACTGGAGCTCCATATATTGATGACAACATCCTCCTCTTGGCTTCTTCCTTGAGGTTATAAGGATTCGCAACAGCATGTGTTAACTGACCCTGGCTTTTCCTTCCTCTAAACCTAGAATATGAGCTATGGTATTTACATGTGTGCTGTTGTAATGCTGTCCTGTTTATATGAAGCGCTTATTGCATATTAATAAACCATAAAACCACTTTGGGCTGTAAAGGACATTCATTAGGAGTCTGGCTGTTGTAGCTCACCGCTCTGAGATGCTTTTCTGTTCTCCAAACCTGTAAAGAGTTGTTATTTGGTATTGCCGTATATCAGAACTGCTTTCCTGAGGTTTGAGGGAAAGTTTTTGTTTGGCTGCACACATACACACAGAGAGAGAGAAGGTCACTGGTTAATATTTGCCTTTAAACTCCTCGCTTTACCGTGATTACAAAGTGTAACGGTGATCAAAGTTCTTTTACAAACTCTTGTCAGCTTAAAATATTTCTATTAGGCTTGAAGACTTGTCTACTTTGCAATGTTGACATTCTTGGATAGTGTCAATGTCCCATAATTTTCTTTTTCTTTATCAAGTTAACACAGGCCTCAGAGCTGCCCTAAAGTATACTCAAGCTGCAAACCCCCTCACATATAGCGTTTTATACTTAAACATCAGCCGTTTATTTCATTCCTTCTTCAAACGTACCGTTTTGGTGTCTATGCAAATGAGCTACTGCTTAGCCACGCCCCTCAGGGAACAGCTCCTTTTCCCCCATGTTCTCATTAATTTGAACACTACACACTTCACCGTTCACAAAGATTAATAAACTGCCACCTGTTTGAGCACCAAACCTGCCGTCTCTATGTTCCTGCTAGCGCAAAGCTTCACACATCACAATCTGGCCCTTGTCAAAGTCACTCAAATCCTTATGCTTGCCCATTTTTTCTGCTTCTTACACATTGACCAAAAAAAAAAAAAGTTCACTTGCTAACTAATATATCTCGCCTGCTTCCATCCACCATTGGAAAAATGGAGCTACTGTTAGAAGGGACAAGTTTTGATGGCTAGGATACTGGGATGTTCCTGGACCTACCAAAAGTGAATCCAAGGAAGGAAAACCGGTGAACTGGTGACAGGGTCATGGGTAGCCAGAGATGACTGATGCACATGGGGAGTGAAGGCTGACTCAACTAGTGTAGATCAAATTGAGGAAATTATTAATGCTGGTTGTGATAGAAGGTAGTCAGAATACACGGCTGATCAGTACCAGATTTTTGATAGGTTTCTTAAAGGCGACGGGACTAGAAAAGAGGATTTAAACTGAAAGGAAGATGAGGGAGACCAAGACCAGAAGATGGCAGTAATGCAACATAGTTGATGCCAACCGCTAGTAAACACAAAGATGAAGAAGAAGGAAGGTGGAGGGTTTAAAAAAAAATAATGTATACACATTCTGGCTGTGTTCCATTCCACAGTGTACTTGATAGTGTGCTCCCTGTGAAGGGAATGTTGGTTAAGGGATCTTCCCTCGACAAAATTCCAGCATTTGGACGTCACTTCCTCCGTGTGTTACCATGGTAACATGAGCACCACAGATACCCGTGGTTGCTGCTGTGGGAATTTAACACTGTGGACATTAAATATTTAATATTTATTGTAACAGAAACTGATACAATTATAAAACATATATTATTGAAATGTGTATAACTTGTAAATAAATTATTTGACTAAACTTGACTAATTATTTGACTAATAAGATGTACAGAGAAATTAAAACTGTGTAGGATTATTATTATTATTATTATTATTATTATTATTATTATTATTTTACAGATTACCTGCCTATATCATACCTAATGAGGATGGGTTTCCTGTTGAGTCTGGTTTCTCTCAAGGTTTCTTCCCGTTGCTATCTCAGGGGTATTTTCTTACCACCATCACCATCGGTTTGCTCATCAGGAACAATCTGATCATTTTGATTCATACACATTCACATTACATACAAACTTCCATAATCTGCTTTTGCTTTACTGTGTAATGCTGTTTTGTCACAATGGCAATTGTTAAAAGCGCTATATAAATGCTAAAATTTATTGCATCATATTAATATTATATCATCCTTGATATTCTTTTTCCGAACTTCATGTATTTTTTTGAGCTCCAGTGAGGTGCAGAGGCCAGTGGGTAATTTTTTCATGTCCACTTCCGGTGGAGTGAACACCCGTTGTTCACTTGTTCCCTTTGAACCGAGCGGTTTCACTCCCTGCTGTTTGGAATTGAACTTGACATGTGTGAATACACTCTCTCTCTCTCTCTCTCACACACACACACACACACACACACACACAGGAAATTCATCTTAATATCTCAGAATGACTCAAAAAATTATAATTTTGCATAATAGATGCCGTTTAAGTTTGCCATTACACATCTGTTATTAGCGTATAACAATACAAGTGGAATCTTCCCACTGTAACCGATCGGCTCACATCATTTCAAATATCGTCATCAAGCTTTTACTGTAGTATGACTTTTGACAAGCCAAATAAATGAACCAAAAGTCAATAAAAGAAGACCTGTAAAAAAGAACAATATCCATAATGCATAACTGAGCTTTAAATCGTATAAAATTTTATTTTTTTCCATCTTTTATTTATTTACTTATTTATTTATTTATTTATATTTTTTTATTATTGAAATGTTAGCAAACTTAGCAAACCTAGTAAACCCGTCACCCTTTAAAACGATTAGCCTGAAATGTTTCAGTGGATCTGAAAGCTCTTACTGCTTAATACATGTGATTGAAATCCTTAAAAACTTCAAAGTCCTTCACCGGGTAAAAGGGAAAATAACAAAAGTTTATTAATTATTGCAGACAAACTCATGCAGCAAAGAGTTGCAGCATGAAGAAGATTAATTTCTCTTTCCCAGTCGTTCCGTTTTATACACAAACTTCTCTGCCAACATAATCTACGACCTGTACATAGCGTTCCTACATACAAGGGATGCTGCACCTTATAATTCAGTGGCGACTACAATAAAAATCACTTTGTTTCTATTCCATCCTAGGCCTCGTCTTTCTATAATTTGGCAATTCTACACAATTAATACATAATTATTAGTTTTTCGGCTGTTTCTCGGCCCTTCTGTGACCCTAAACGGGATAACTGGTATAGCTTTTGTACTGATGGTTGGATATGTTTTTTTTTTGTTTTTCAGTTTGAAAGGAATAAAAACACCTCCTGGTGTTTCTTTAACAACAACAACAAAAAATCTGTGTTGGTAAGATGTTACCGATGGCTACAAAGTGATGCTCTTAAAAATACTGTTGATTTTTTTTTTTTTTTTTTTTTTGCTTTAACAAATCACTACAGCTTCATCAGAATCTGGAACCAATTTTCATACCAGATGGAACTTACACACAACATCCTGGTGTAGTAATGTACTGCAAATCATGATGTAGCATTACTACCAAGGGAAAAGGAAAAAAAAGATTTGTTTGGGTGGGGCAGGTCTATTTGGCTGTGGCGTGGAGATTTCCATGAGATCACGGCCCAGGGGAGGTTGTTGCTAGTGTGCAAACACACTAGTTTACTTTGCTGGTAAATTCTCATCACTGATTAGTCAGAGATTTGTAGCAGTATTACAGAACAGTAGCTCCTGTTACAATTTAGCAGCATAGGATGGTGGATGCTGCACAATGTCCAAAGCACAATACAGTATAAGACTAAAAGTAAAAGAAAATGTGTCTTTTGTGTTTGCTCACAAAAAGTACCAATTATGATTTATTACTCTGAGTCAGACACTTGTCCCCTGTTCGACAGCCCCCATCCTGCCACAACATCTGCTCCTGTTGTATGATGTCATCTAAAAAAGACTAATCATTTCCAGAATGTAGTGAAGTATGTCTGTAAGTAGAGCTGAAGATCTTTGCCTGGACCCGACAGGACCCGACGGGTTCGGGCTTCATTTTTATCATTTTACATGGGCTCGGGCCGGTGTCGGGCTTGCGCGGTAAATAAGTGGTCATGTGATGCGTTTTGATTAGCACGAGTAAGATGCAAAGATGGATGTTGAGGAGGTGAAATGGAGACTTGTTTTATTTCTTTGTCCCAACTTCCAAGTGGCCTGTACATTCACACAGGCGTTAAAATCGAGCGTTTTTCTGGCGTTCGTAGCGTCCGGTGAGCGCGGATCAAGCGCCGAGTGTTT
>JAOVVA010000029.1:15714925-15730849 GCA_028565275.1 Leiocassis micropogon | reverse complement strand
ACATTTTGTGTGACAAACATGCAAAAGAATAAGAAATCAGGAAGGGGGCAAATAGTTTTTCACACCACTGTATAACAATTTACAGTAATTTCATGAAAGATGTTTTTACTTTGTAGTGTAAGTATAAGTTATAAAAAATACATTACACAGAATACATGTATCTACTTTATAACGTCTTTCTATTTCTGCATATGGATTTATAAAGCACAGGCTTGTTGGAACACTTTCAGTGGTATTTTATTTATGTGTTTATTTATGTGACTTTCATTTACTAGTTCTATTAACATGTCCTGTGTGTATCTCCTGTGTACTTACTTGTATCTTCCAGAACAAAGTGTATCATACTCAGCCTTGACTCGGTCTCTGACTCATTGGCTCTGGTAGTGACCTGGTATTGACTAATCACATATAAAAAAATCACATATGAAAATATATGAACTGTGTGGAAACATCAGGTGTAATTAAAAACAAATGCAACATGTGCAAATGTCTATAAACCATGCACTGTGTGTAAGTGGTGGTGATGATATATATATAACTGTGACTGTATGCCAGAAAGATCCTCGAGCTGTGTTTATGATGACAGATGAACCACCTGGCCATGGTCCAGTACTTCCTTGTGCTCTTCCATGAATTCAGACTTCACACACAGTATGTGGAACTGAGGTCAGGGTTGAACTCTGTGTAAACAACAAGGCATTAAAACGTTAAAGCGATCTCAATTATTTCATGTGAAGATGTTGAAAGGATATGATTCATTCCAGGGATTTTGTTAGTTTGGAAATGCGACAGTACTGACTCAGCAACTGCTCCAATACATGATTTAGCGTATGACAGGTTTAAAAGGCTGAATTGGGTGTGTTAAAAAACAGGGAACTCTCTGACTTGCGTAATACTATGAGCTTCCTGTAGGGGAATCTACTCTCCATATGATTAGATCTGATTGTTTCCAGACAGGAAAGAACCTAAAGCTTACAGACCTTATTACATAAGACTTGACCTAAATGCTCTCAGCTTAATCATGTGCATTTGCATGGACTCTTACTGAAACACAGACAAGGTTTTTAAAAAGACAAGAAGTGAAGTGAGGGAGCAAAGAGCACATGTGAAAGCAAAGAGTTAGAGGGAGAGAGAAAGCACAGAGAGGCCGGGCGAGGAGAGGACAGGCAATGAAAAATTCGGGGAAACCCGACTGTGTGTGTGTGTGTGTGTGTGTGTGTGTATGTGTGTGTTCACAGGACCTGCATTGCCTGTAGAAGCATGTGGGGGGGAACGCAGCAGCACATGCCATTTCAACACTGTAATGTGAATTATCCATAACACACACTGCATTTCTTATACAAACAAGGCACTCTCACTGAGGAACAGTTGGTTGTAGAAGTTAAATTTAGTAAGTAAAAAGATACTGAAGCTATTCTTACAGTGTTATTAAACTGAAACCTAAAAAAAAAACATGAGAAAAACATGTACATGGAAAGCTTTATGCTTTTTTCCCCATTTAAGGCCAAATCAAATTTATGTGCATCTACTTGCCTTTTTTGGGCTTAGTTTGGGAGAATCAGCATTTTTTTCTTCTTCAGCACACAAACAACAAAATTATCTCAGGTGTTTTTTTTTTTCTTAAATCATAGATAAAATTTCAATCTCAAATAGTATTAGTAGGCACATAGTTTTTTTTTCCCCAAGTCCAACTGGTCTCGTATAAATACTGATGGTTGTTAATTCAACACGGGGGGATGTACTGTGTAAATTCTTCTTTAAACAATCAGTTAAGGAACTATCTGAATCAAAACAGCACTTACGCTGTGTTCAATCTGGAGGCAAAAGTGGCCCATATAAGATTTACAGACCAAATCCTTGCAAAAAAAGCCTGTTTTTTTTTAAAAACTGTTACTCTGGACAGAGCACGCCCCTAACCTGCCCTGCATGCATGAAGAACCAATCTGTCACATGATATGTAAGGGCGGCATGTCATTCAGTCACTTCCTTGGTTAGCATCCTCGGTTTTTGCATTCAAACGTTTATCTCTCATACTCTTCAAACACACAGAGGTTACGATATACGCTTCTATCATTACCCCAAGTATTTACAATATCTCGTGCTGTTTATTTGAGTACCAGAGAACACCTATTATAATAGGACCTGTATAAAAAAAATAACAGCATGTTTTGCTGCCTGGTCTTATTAATTAACGTTTTGCTGAGAGACTACCGGTGGAATGTTTTCTTGCTTGTTACTTAATGCCTGAGTTTAACACACCTTAAACAAAACATATCCAAGCCACACATGAGCAAAAAAAAATCTGACACAGCTGGGGGTCGTAAACCCCTGGTTGTGTCCAAGGCAGGTATCGCACTTGTCCTTCAGAATCATCATTGTGTCTAACACACCCATAGCCATCTAAGCCTCCTCACTGACCACGGATGTAACGAGCCCCACTGGCACCACTAAAGCTTGCTCAGCACCACTGGCTCCATATGGGTTTCTTAAACCGCACAAACATGTCCACCTTAAACCAACCTCTTTGAGACAGGACAGATATTTATAGATAGCTCATCTGAGCGAATAATTTTACTCTCACACTGTTATAAACACGGTGTGTATACACTGTTTATAAACATTAATATAATTTCAGTCCGGTAACCTGAGTAGCCCCACGTTAAAAGGGACTTAGCTCATGTACCTCATGCTGACATGCAGATACAATTGCAGACAGAATGTCCAAAGCAGCCATGGCAGTGGGGAAGGATTCACGGAAGTGATGCTGCATGTGTACACATTAGACAGCGTTAACCTTGTGAAGCCTTGAGTGTATGTGTGTGTGTGTGTGTGTGTGTGTGTGTGTGTGTGAGAAAGAGAGAGAGAGAGAGAGTGTTATTGATTGATATCTCATCTGTGTATGTACAAAACAAACAAGGATGAATCATGACGGAAGTAATTATCACCAAAACGATGAAAGGTGTCTAAAATAAAAACATACACAACATTGCAAAAACAGGTTCAAACTAGTTTTACTAGATGTTGCTTTTAAACTGTACTCTGTGTACTTCCCTTCTCTCGCTTTCTCTCTCTCTCTCTCTCTCTCTCTCACACACACACACTTTCCCTAGAACACCTGCATTTTTGCCAACTCTCTCGGGTTACGCCACCTGAAAAGAATCCAATACACAAAGAAACTGCAAAGCAACAAGATTAACCCTTACGTTCTAGGTTACTAAGGGAAGCATTTAAGCCGTAACTGGAATGATGAGAGAAGCACAGACTTGAATCAAGTAAATCAGTTTTTGGACCTGAGTTTATCAAGGCAACACATATACATAATAATTATTCATATTCTCTAACTGCACTTATTTGTGCACACCCCAAAATGCAAATGACTTTTTTTTTTTTACGCTGGTAGAATGTTTCAGCTAAGTAATAGGTTGTATTAAGACATTGTAAGACATCCTTATTGGGATACTTTACTGAAAAACATTTCAGATTTTTGCATCCACAATTTTGCAGGAGTAAACACTCACTCATCATCTATGCCTCTTTATTCTGTATATAGGGTCACAGGGGGCCTGGAGCCTATCCCAGGAGTCTTAGGGCACGAGGACAGGGTGCCAATCCATCTCAGGGTGCACACACACACGCACACACAATTTTGGGACGCAATCAGCCTAATCTGCATGTATTATCTGCATGCACACGGCAGGAATCAAACCTGGCCTGGGATCGAACCCAGACCTTCAAAGTGCAAGACGACTTGCTAACCACTAAGCCACCGTGGCGCTTCACTTTACCAGGAGAATTTAATGTTAAATATTTGCAATCCTTTAAAAGGGACTGTTGGCTACTTTGCCAGAAGACAAGCTAGACTGGGAGAAGAACAAACATATTTGATTACAAATAAGAATCTGTACACTGTACGAAAGTATATACTCTTATGTGGTTTATGCATGTGCTTCCATTAACAAAAGAAATGACATCATCCTTTTAGGGTGCCCAAAAGTGAAAGCAATGACTTACATCACTGCTCAACCACAACACTGTTTCAGAAAAGTCCCTAATTTCCACTACTCAATCTCCCCCATATTTATCATACTTTGCAACAAACATTAATTTTCATTTTCCTACAACAGCCAGTTAATGGCAATTTGATCATTTAAAGTAAAAAAACATTCAGTGTGTATAAAATCCACCATTATACTGCTAACTCGAATTATCCATCTACAGAGTCCACAATACAAGAATATAACTATTTTAATATTCCTTGCTTTATACTGTGGATGTCTGAATACACTAAACCAGAGGTTAGGTTAAGTAGGATTATATTTATTTACCTCAATTATTCGTTTCACAACAAAGCTATATTTATTATTGATATATTATAATTATTTCTCTATTTGAGTTTGATGTACTGTTCCCTCTGAGCTCCTTGTAAGTATGCATAGTCACACACTTCTGATAATGCTCCCTCAATGTTCAAAAAACACGCATAAAAAACTCTGAGCAGAATGGCAAAACAAAACTGTATATACTAAGGTTAGGTTCTCCGGTGGAACATGGCATGAACACAGCAGCAGAGAGTGAACAATGACGGCAAATACAACTCATCCACAAACGACTAAACAATCATCCACAAATATTTCATAATATTTCATAATATAAGCGTTATACAAATAAAACTGAATTAAATTGAACTGAATAGAAGGAGCTTCTCAAATGAAAGGTTTAAAAAAATACTATTGTCCATGTTAAATATTCAACTTAACATGTGTAGAGTTAGAATATATTTAGAAGTGGGTCTGTGAAATTTAATTCACTCTTATAGCCTCCCTGACCGGAAACATTTGGGAATTTCCATGTTGCGCATGGCCAATTTAGTAATTCTCTGTTTAGTAATTGTGTGATTAATAGACGCCAAATTCACACTAATTTACTTCTCATTAAATCTGTTCTCTTGTTCCTCATCAGCAGGTTTGAACCAATTCCAAAACTGACTGACTAAACAACATTCCAACATCGTGGTTACAAAAAGAAAAGAAAAAAGCCTCTTATAAAGCTAATTTTAGACTTTTAAAATGATGACTCGCCACTATGTGTGTACCATGTGATCCCAATATGACATTGGTTGAATTCCACAGCAGACTTTTTCCGTGTCAGAATCTATTTGTATGATGATGGTGATGCCTATCCTGTGATTACCTGTGATAAAAGTATGTCCTGATTACGTCATCGATAAGGGCAATCAGGTCTTTAAGAAGGAAATAAATTTAAGATAATAATATAGAGCAGGCATCACTGAATTGCGGACTGCGGTCTGGATCAGGACCGTGTGACAGTTCTATCAGGACCCCAATGCCTTTCTGATAAATCATAAAATTTTATATACCACTAAAACAGCACCCTAACCATAACAGCACCTCTAAAGGTGGGTGTGGCTATACACGTCACTTAACAGAGCCAATTATTCTACAAATATACAAGGCCATCGAAGTTCAAACTGCCCACATGTTTAATGTAGTTACTGAAAACTGGCAATAAATATTACTGATATTACTTAAAAACTGCTCATTTTTTCATAGATCTGAATCCTAAGTCAAAGAAATTTTTATTGACCAGTTATGAAATTTTGATACAGGACCCCTGATCTGGGGGGAATAAGGAGTTTTCCGCATTGCCACTACATTGTTTGTATCTGTCCTGTGAGTTTCTTGAGTTGTTCTCCTCGTTCTCAATGGCCTTTAATTAAGCACTGCAGCAGTGCCCACACTCTGAGCTTAACACCACAACTTCTCTTCGAAACTGTTTGAAAGTCAGCACTTTTTCCATGATGCATCTGTGCACCTCTATTACGCAGGGATCAGCCACAAGACGCTGCATTAGTCACCAGTACATATGTGGTAAATGTAGCCTTTTTTCTTTGATTGACATTTCCGCTCCACCTCCCCGGACACGCGGCGTGACCAATAGGAAGCCGAGTCGCCGATGTGACGTGTAAAACCCCGCCCTCTTTTTTAACTAAAGAAGGAAACAAACAGCGTGAAAAGAAAAGAAGGGAAGATCGAAGAAAGGACAAGAGAGCGGAGTTCATTTATTGCTGCCCTCGACACAAAGCGCTCGGACTGAGAACAAGGAGATATCCGAAAATATCCGAGTTGATTATTTGATCGAAATCGGTTATAGAGCAGCTGAGAATCGACCGAGGTGAGTAGTGTGTGATGTGATGATCTGATGTGTTTATGGGAATGATGTGATCTCGAGAGCTGAATGAGAAGCTTGATGACGTGTTTTAATCGGTTAAACAAGCGATGCTTGTTTATATATATATATATATAAGTATATACGTAAGTGGTAACATTAGTTTATTTTTCGTCTGCTCATTCCTGTTGGAGACAAAAAGTCTCCTAGTCAGCACCACCATTAGAAATAATTGGACGTGACTTGCCTAGGCAAAAGCACCCACAGGACAACACTGGCTTGTTAGCTCGTTAGCTAACTACCTGGCAGATTGAGACATGTTGACATTGGCCTGTCCTCAAAACGTCTTCTTTATTCTTATAAGCTGTGTACAGTTTAGAAGCTTAAATGAGAACAGAGGCGCAGTCCTGGCGCTTTATCTTATTGTGGAGTGATGAATAGCTCGCTTCTTACCTAATTCCTCTCATTGTCTATTGTTGTTTTGTTCGGTTAAGTTAGCTACAGAGCTAGCTGCTTAGTTTGGTGGATAGATGTTCAGGACAAAAGAAGTCCGTTTTGGTTTAAACAGGAAGCTCAGGGTTTAGAGAGACAGACAGCCTGACCAAACCAGTTTTTATGTCTGACGCTGGTGTTACTTCAGACAGACTGAAGTGAAAAGGAAGTGCTGAAAACAAGTCTAGACATTTGAGTGGAAAAAAAAAACAGTTTCTGTCAATAATGTTTGTGTATATTTTATCTTTTGTCTGTTAGTTTTTAATAACTATTAATGACTATATTAAAATGTGTGTTATTTTTGTGTATGTGAGAGTGAGTGTATTAAGGTTTTTAACAATGGAGTATCAGGTGTCTCCTTACTGAGTTGCTAAGCAAACCAGGATGAGGTTTCAGTTAGTCAGGCGAACAAACACCAAACATTAGCCTCGCTGGCTAACACTAGCGCGTCCCTTTCTTCCACTTTTGTCTGGTCACGAATAAATAACCTAAACCCGTTTCGGGATTATTCCCCCCCAGTTTGGCGTCTAGGGTGTGTAATATTAGTGTAATAAAGATAATAATAATAATCATATAAGTAAAAAGAATAAGTATAATTATCGACATGAACGCATTCCAGTCGAGTAAAATCACCTCAGGAGGATTATTCATCACTCTGACAGGATCCTGCGCGAGACTGAATAACCGTCATAACGGTAAGAAAAAACCGGTGTCATGGCCAGGGTTTACCTCACCACAGGACTCATATTACCTCATATGCGAAACTCTGCTGTATATGATATGAGGTGCCCCTTATCGCCGTTCACAGGCACCATTTCGTGGTTACCCGAGTCCAGCGCCGTTACCAACACTTTTTTTTAGGACAAAGTGGTTAGATGACGTCACGGTTCAATTTGCATACTACTTGTACGTCATGATCACCAGTATATCAAGTTGGACATGAGGGTGTGCACAACAGGAAGGTGTTCATACCATGTTGAGGCAGGAGGATAAGGTTTTATCAGAATAGAAAACACTAGATACTAACTTGGCAGGTCCTTTCAAATTACTCATTTCCTGTAACAAAAAGAAAGGAGTTCTGTTTGGTTATGGCACTGCCAGCCTTTGTGCATTTACAAAATACTGGACTTGGTAAAGAACGCAGACCAAAAGAGAGTGTGTAGTCGTGCAAGACATGTGTACTCACTTATATCGCTTTGTGAATATCACTAAAAAGTGTTTCATGCAAAAGAAAAGAAGTGGCGATCAGTGATTGGTCATGGGGAGTAATCATGATCAGTGATTGGCCATGGGGAGTATTGGTGATCAGTGATTGGCCATGGGGAGCCATGACAATGTGTGACTGATCATGGGTAAAGAATTAGAAGACAAAAAAGGTGTAGAGGTATAACACATAACGATGTTTATTGTTTGGATCATGAGGGAACAGTGGCGATGATGAGTGATTGGATCATGAGGGAACAGTGGCGATGATGAGTGATTGGATCATGAGGGAACAGTGGCGATGAGTGGTCATGAGGACCGATGGTAAAGAGTTAAAAGGCAAAAAAATTTAAAGACCTGACAGTCAGACGATCAGTTATTGGTCATGGGGAGCGATGATGATCAGTGATTGGTCGTGGGAAGTAAAGAGTTAGTTACAAGCAAAAAGTGTAGAGATATGACAAACAATTGTGATCAGTTATTGTCCATTAGAGCAGTATTGGGTTCAAGACATTCACCTAAATGTTAAGTCATGAAATGTGTCTAATCTCCCAAAATCTCCCAAAAATTGTTTAAAGTGGCAGCACTATACACAAGTTTCAGTTTGGTCAACTCTGAGGAAATATACATTTTCATATTCACACATTGGTCATTGAATTTTAGAAGTGAAAATCTAACAGGAAGACGGAAGGTTTTCTAAAGAGAGATCAAAAAATAGTTATTATACCACAATGCAGATAAATTCTTGAATGTGATTGGTCTAACAGTAATGCTAGTTGTACTTTAGATTATACATACTCTATTACTGCACATGGTTATAAAATTTATAGTTTTTTTTATTTGTAGAGTAGTATAAGCAAACTGATGCAAACCCTGATGCAAACTACAGAGCAACATTGAGTGCAGAACAGCTGATTTGCTAGATTACCATATCGGCTGAAAGTTGCTAGGTCGGTCACTGGGTCGCTTTTTTTAAATACTGTATAGGGTGTGGCTCTTTCTCAACCACATTGTGATATCACTCACCCCTCGATCCTGTGTAACGTTTATGCAAAGTGTTGCATCTCGAACCTCAGCTGCTGTTTTGAGCTTGCTATTATTTGGGCTTAGTTTTTGACCTAGTTAGTTCATTGCAAGATGAAGGATGGCGGTGTTCAGGCTGCCCAAAGTAAAAAACAAATGGGTTTTCATTACAAACATGTTTACAGGAACACAGTGATTCAAGAGTTCTTAGTCACCTCAGAGAAACAGCGTGCAAATGTCTGGAGGAAACAGTCGCTCTTGAATTAATTAGTACCAAAAGAAATGAAGCTAGATCGAATCATCATCCTCAAGGCTGTAAACGAAGGCCAACAAAGCATTTCATATTACACTACACTGATGTTTTACTGCTGATTTTATCCATGATCTATCTTATAATGTGTACATGAGGAATAAAACGCGTAATTGTAAAGTTTAATCTGTATTACTAGTGTATTAGTCACTAAGTCCTTCAGGAAGCCTGGAAAACTATTCCCCGAGACTACATGCAAAAGCATCTGGTTCTTTGGAAGCAAAATATGCTTCAGAAATGAGGGATGGCTCAAGACCTCTGCATAGTACTGTATATGTCTTTAACTGGAAATTAAATCAAGAATTTATTTCCGACAGCAATGGCCCAGGAGACCAATCAGAGCCCGGTTCCCATCCTGTGCACCACAGGGTGCGGTTTCTACGGCAACCCCAGGACTAACGGAATGTGCTCTGTGTGCTACAAGGAACACCTGAGTCGACAGCAGAGCAGCGATCGCAGTCCGGTCAGCCCTCTGGGTAAGTCACACAGCACAACGACAAAGGCTTTATACCTAAACGAGGGTTACGACACTGCCAGAAAAAAAAAATCTGACTTGTCCAGTTAATGTGCATCATAGAGCTTATACCAGGAACGAATGTGCTTAATTCACATAAAGCTTTGGACAGTTTTGCTCAGTGTGTTTAGCCTGTTTTAGCAAACAGGAATCGACAAATTGGATCAGTAAGAAACTCGCAAGGAGTCAATCACGCTTCTGCGTGAGCTCATGTATGTTGAAGAGGGCAGACAGCTCCCGCTTTATCTGCTGTCTTTGCATAGTGGAAGCATATTATAACGAGCCCTCATGACCATTTGTATGTCAAACACCCCAGGCCAGTTGTTTGAGATATACAGCTGTTACAGTGCTGGAGTTTGCACTTGGTCAGTCGTGTGCTTTTTCTTTACGGAGCAGCAGGCAGTCCTTCATCGGAGGCGTCGGCCATGCAGAGGTTAGAAGGCAGCGTAAGCAAAGCGGAGGCGACCTGCGCAGAATCGACGACAGAGTGAGTGTCTGGTTCTGAGTGTATGTACACGTTCATGCCCTGCGAGCCACTCTTCAGTCAGTGTACAAAACGTGTCCACCTACCCGGGGCTGTCTGCCTGCCTTGTCTTTTATTTTTTTGTTGTTGCTTTTTTCCTGCAAATTTCTTTCTTAGAATTTTGTTCATGTTCATTCTGACTTTTATTCTTCTGTCACTTTTGAAGTCGACCAAAATAGTGAAATTAACACACTGAGTTAAATCTTTTTAAACTCCTATGGTTTAAGAGAAGACATTTTATATGAAGGAAAAACAAGATTGAGATTTCCACAATTGGAAGTGTCTTGTCTTAAATCTCTCTCTCTCTCTCTTTTTTTTTTATATTTATATTTTGGAAACGAAACCCAGTTCAAACATGATCACCCACAAAGCGATTGCTTCTCCTAAATGAAAATGTGTCTAACTTTTGATTCTGCTTCTGCCTTTGGTTTCTCGTGTGTTTTTAAAATTTGTCAGTGCTCCCTTGTATGTGTCTGTGTATACGCAGTGAGGGCTTTGAGGCCTCTGACTGAGAAAAGCCTCATGTTATGGTCAGGTGCCTTTGAGCCTTTGCTAGCAGCTGTGCATGTGGTTGTGTGTATTGCAACTCAGCGGAAAATACTGTGCTGTTTCCTCAGAGGCACGTCCGCCGCAGCGTCCCTGCCCGTCACACAACAGATGACGGAGATGAGCATTTCCAGAGAGGAGTCGAGCCCGTCTCCTGCATCGAACATCGCGGAAGCAGGTAACGTAGATAACCACGACGTAAACAACAGTGCATGATTATATAGTCATGTACACAAGCCCTACAGGTGTACTGGAAGTTGAGATGTTTACACTGTTATACTTGACTGTGAGCAAAAAAAGAATTTCTAATGGTTGTTACAGTGTGAATTCAAAAGAAGTTTACCATGCGCTGCTTTGTTCGATAGATTTAATTTCTTGATTTCGAAACATGTCCATGTAAACATGTCATGTTCACGCAAACACTGTACGTCTTTTCTTTCCTGTCTTTCTGTCTCATCATCTTTCCCCCACCCCCGCCCCTCCTTCCCGTGCGCCGTTTCTGCTGCGCTGTGGTTTTTCGGGCGCTGTGAAATTCTGTAACGTTCTGCCACACGTTCAGATCTCAACATAGACACGCTGGAGGAAAACCTGTTTGTAATTATGTTTCTTGCTCCCACAGTCGTTAGCCAGCCCACTTCCTCCTGCTCGCCTCTCAGCGATGTGGCAAAGAGTCCAGACTCGGGCAAACCCAAAAAGAGCCGCTGCTTCACCTGCCGCAAGAGGGTCGGCCTCACAGGTGAGGAAGAATAAAGAATCACGGACGATATATCAGCATTGAACACAAGATATTCCAGAATAATATTAGTTTTTTTATTAATTTTTTATTATTTATTTTTTTTAAGAGCTGTTTTTTACACATGGACACAACAACTTTTTAGATCTGGATAGGTATTTTCTTACTGCGCAGGAAATGACCATAAAGTCTTGACCCTCCCCTTATTTCTTAATATTTTGCTTACAAAGAGTTAGACCTTTGTGGAATTTTAAGGAATAGTTCTCCCGGCTTCCTGAAGGAGTTTTTTTTTTTTTTTTTTTTTTTTTCTTCTCTTTCAATATGAACATTTTTAGGAATGTTTTTTGTTAAGCCAAGAATGAATAAAATGTCTAACTTAAGGCCTGAGCCAGTGAGAAACAGATGCAGATGATGACCGATGATCAGGCCTGTGATTAGTTTACTGGTGATGCCCAATACTGAGTGGTTGGAACAGACGAGAGGGGAAATGAGGTCGCTGCTGAGGTTGTTACATAAACAATAATTTTTTTAAATGATCTCTTTAGTCACTTAGCAGCCTGTAACAATTAAACATTTGTTTCTATTGTTAAAATTGAATCTATTTATTTTAATTTAAATTAATTTTAATTATTGAAGAAATGAGGGGCCGCTCACGACTTTTGCGCAATACTATAGATTTCGGTATTATTCCCAATCCTGGGCCTTGAATAACAGGTTTTGTAATCTCAATAATAATCTTAATAATAATTCTAATTCCTATCTGTTGCAGGTTTCGACTGTAGGTGCGGCCAGCTCTTCTGCGGCATCCATCGCTACTCGGACAAGCACAACTGCACATACGACTACAAAGCCGAAGCGGCCGCCAAAATCCGCAAAGAAAACCCCGTGGTGGTCGCCGACAAGATCCAGAGAATATAAATCGAAGGGGAAAGTACGGAAGAGAAGAAGTATTGAGCTAAAACGGATAAAATGGACTTGTGTTTTATCTATTATGAGAGGGGGAAAAAAAGGCGCTGGGAAAACCAACCTTGCTGTGTTTCGCCCATGCATTAATTACCGTTTGGTTTTAGGTATTAACTTTTGTCTTTATTTTATTTTCCCTCTTTGCCATAGCTTTGATTTCTAGATCAAGGTGCCGTTTCAGAGGAAACCTAGTTTTCTATATATATTTGTTTTCCTATTCACGAGCTGAATGGCTTCTACGTTCTAACTTTTTAGCTCCTGATTAGATTTAGGATATTAATATTACTCATAAAAACAGCTCGACAGCATCGAAAAGAGAAAATCGAGCAAACGTTACCAAGTATTGGATTGTTGCTTGTCTAGAAATCTCATGGTTTGCCAAAACGAGGTTGTGCAATTTAGCGTTATGAGCAGGACGTTCTCGGGAGTCGTAGGGATTTTTATTATTATTATTATTATTATTATTATTTTTATTATTTAGTTTTTCATTTTTGGACATGCTGTTATTCACCCGTTTTCTTCCAGTCAGGATATTACTAAACAATTATCTACCTTATTTTCTTCCAAGATGTTCCATCTAAGTCTCTTCTTCATTAAAGGTCAACCAGATCAACTTTCTGCCCAGGCCTGCCTGTCAGTCATCAATCATTCATCTGTTTTTTCCCCCCATAACAATTTCATAATGTGAACATGCTACTGTGACACGCAGGTGGACGTGGATCCGGAAAGGCATTAGTGTTCTAGTCGTACTAGCTTTTTTCGCAGCACACAAGCTCAGATACTATGACGCTACGATACTATGGAGTCGTGTTTTTGTTCTTTTATCATTCGAGTGCAGTTAGTTAGACATTTATTTAGTGTTTGTGTGTGTGTGTGTGTGTGTGTGTGTGTGTGAGATCGTGTGTGAGAGAGAGAGAGAGGCAATCGTTCGAGAGTCAGTTACGTTGGGACATTTGAAGCTCGACAAAAGGGATCAGTGTTTTGTGAAATGTGTGAAGTGGTGTGAGAACTGGCACCTGCAACTGAGCTCCTTTTCCGCACACATTTTCCGTAGTGGCTCCGAGAGTGACGAGACCGTATGTTATTTGTTTTGAGTTTGAATTTCAGCTATTAGTTATATGCAAATTTGTACAAAAGAAAACCTGTTCCTATTTATGTATTGCATTTAATCCTTTTACTTGCCATTAATGCAAAAAATAGTATTGTAAATAAAAATGTACAGAATAAAAGAACCCACCTCACTGTGTCGAGTTTCCTTTTGGAATCTTTCTTTTATCTATTTGCTGTATTTTTGTGTTATACAATAAGTTGACATTTTATAAGGTAGTTATTATTACGATTATCACTACTACAGGTTACTGAGCTGACATCAGTTCAGTTTTTTTATTTTAAATGTTTAATTACAGTAGCTCCACATTCCGATAGGAAGGAACATTGGTGTCTTTTATCCCTCACAAATCCTCTATACGTTTAGCATACAGTATAATCACTTCTTTTGCTTACAGTAGTATTTTGTGGTGGGTGTGAGGGGGTGGGTGGCGGCTTTCTGACAGAGTTAACAGAGCCGTTTAATGTAACTATAATTATATGCACACGGTGAGCTGTATATTCAATCTACCCATTTAAATGTAGACTGTAAGTAAAAGGGCTATAACAGGCGGCTCTGTGTGTAACGCATGAACATTACTGATGGCTGTTCAAGCCAAACAGAAGTTTTGTCTCGCCCCTATTGTGACCTCATATGCGAATATTCCTTCCTGTGGCTTGCTGCATAGCTCTGCTGTTCTCTTGTAGGGTCTGGTTTAACATTACCTAATAGTGTGTTAGGAGGAGGACGGAAACAGAGGGGGTTTGAGGAGCAAAAAAAAAAAAAACCTTGCAATATCTAAAGGGTAATGTAGCTGGAGCATTAACACCACCACTTTGGGGGAGCTCTGTGACCTTGTGTGCTTGGATACCATCAAGGTAGAAAGTTTACTCAGTGTGCCAAAGTCATGATCAGACTGCCTGCTTCATGTCAGAAACACTGGCCTCCCAGGAACTCCTTTAATGTCAGAAACATGGAGAAATGGCTTGGAGGGAGGTCAGGGCTCTAGGGGGGATGTGGCTCCCAGCACGGTTCATGTCATGTGCAAGTGGTGATGGTTGATGACTATGGGCAAATTGTGATGGCTAGAGGATTGGGTCAAAGCAACTCCAAAACTGTAGCTTTCCTGGAATGTTCTTGGTCCGTAGTGGTCAGTGTCAATCATGTTTTTTTTTAAAAATCTTTTATTTAAGTCATACATTTGGTCAAGTTCGTGTGAATGGGAAGTTACTATAGTCCTGTCTGAGCGGTTGTTATAGAAATATGACCAGTCAGAATCAGGATAAATTATCATATTAAATTAGATACATTGTTGTAAAGATTTCTCTTAACACAGGCTGTAAGAACCATTCTTACTGAATACAGCAAACACTTCGAGAGATGTCCTAAGGCAAACACCATTTGCAGCATGCACAGGTGTCATGACAGCTGCTCCATAGCCTGAGCTGCTGTTGTCAGGAAGGAGCTCATTTGAAACAATGTGTAACTGACCTAGGAACAGCTGGAGAGGTGAGTGTCAACAGGTGCCAATTTCACACATACACTCCAGGTGCTAATGCTCTTGCTTTAAGAACACATGGACCCTGTGTCTCGTCTACTGTAGATTTAGGAACGACATTAGATCAGTCTTGCTAGATTTATTTCGTTATGTTCCAGTTGTATTTGATTGATGCGACCTCTTTCTCTGACACTTTCTTGGGAATCGTGGCTGATCTGGGATCCCCCTTATCCCCGTGCCCTTGGAATTACGATTTACAGTGACTCCATTCCAGGAACAGCTCTTACATTTATTAGATACTTTGTGTATGTGAAACAAAGCTGAATTGCAACTCAGAAGGTTGACCACGGGTTAATTATAATACTTCATCTACTTAAGTATTTCAAAGAGCTTTAGGATGAATCATGTTCTTTCTTACATAACAATCAGCCACACAAGAAAGGTAGCAATTTTGTAAAAAAAACAAACAAAAAAAACCCCTGAATAAAATCCTAGAAATCCTAACAAACAAATGGCAATTTTGTTGGACTTCTTCCATTAGATGTACCAAAAAGCTTCAAATATACCCATAACCTTTTGTGCAAGATGAGTCATATTAGTCTTGTTCATTTCCAACTGCGAGAGCACTTGCCAGATTTGCAGGCATTTCAGATGGCAAATTAGCACAAAAGCATGCAGGCAAATGCAACATATAACATTTTATACATCTGCCATTAAATAAGGAAGGACTGAGACATTTAGTCTGTGGTGTTATACTGTATGAAAAATGATCAATCAATGATGGGGTGGTGGGATGGACAACAACACAAATCCCCCCCCCCCCCCCCCAAAAAAAAAAAAAAAAAA
>JAOVVA010000029.1:15661113-15681610 GCA_028565275.1 Leiocassis micropogon | reverse complement strand
TATTTCACCTTTTTTTGTTAAGTACATAACTCCACATGTGTTCATTCATAGTTTTGATGCCTTCAGTGAGAATCTACACATTGACAGATAGATGAGAAGGTGTGTCCAAACTTTTGGCCTGTACTGTATCATATTTTGTCATTCCATCTTTGGATTTCTATTTTTTTTCTTTACCCCAGAGGTCTCAGTTCTACGCTTCCCGTATCTGTTTGGTCGTCCTGGAGTGAAGTAACTCCGTCTCCGTCCTTAGCAGCTTTGCAGTTGTCTTCTGCCAACTGGTCAAACCTCTCTTTCGCCTCAGTCACCTCTGCGTAGACAAGATGAGCCTGGCGAAGAGGTTTAATCATAAATTGCATGAAAAAGTTGCTACTACTTTCCCAATATAATAACAACAACAAGAACAACAACAACAATAGTACTACTACTACTAATAATAATAGTCAAAATTATGCCACAGTGAGCTATTAATATTAATAGCTTAATATAATATTAAGTAAGTTTCTACACAGATTAATTAAATGTTCTAAATTTGCTCTAAGTGTGAAAGATATAACATCCCTTAACCATTTCTGTACTGCATACTCTGTGCAGGGTCCCTATCCCAGGAAACTTAGGGCACAAGGCAGGGTACACCCTGGAAGGGTGGCAACACATCGCCGGGCATAAGCACTAACACACACACACCATCATACACTACGGGCAATTTAGAAATCCCAATCAGCCTACACTGCATTTCTTTGGACTGTGGGCAGAAACTGAAGTACCTTGAGGAAACCCACCATGCACAGGGAGAACATGAAAACTCCACACACACAGACCCAAGGTGAGATTTGAACTCCTACCCTGGACAGAACTAAGCAGTCAGGCAGCACAGAACTTGTTTCTAGAAATGATTTAGGTGGTCACTTCCTGAGCTAGGAAATGACTGGGAAATGGATGATTTACAATTGATGAAATTATTTAAAAACTTGGCCATATTAATAATGTGTAATTAAACTAATGGTTGGTTAGTTAACAGTGCCTGAAAGCATGATGGCATGTAATGCACGGCTAAAAAATGTAGCCTCTTACAATACAATGGCATAAATAAATTAACAAATAAATAAACTTAATCAGCGTCTGACTCATGTGTTTGCTGTTCTGTTGATGCTGACACCCACCTGACGTACTACAGCAGCAAGCAGACGAGTGTAGGCTGATGGCGCCACGCCGTTCTGCAATCCTTCTCCTCCTTCGATCAGCATTGAGATCTCCCGCTCTCGTTTGTACAAACTTTCCCTCAGCAGCTCCAGACGTGCTTTGGCTCCATCTAAAGGTGCACCTGAGTCTCTATCTCCCTGCATGGAAACAAACATACAGAAGATGCACAGATGTGATTTTATCAGTTTCACTGATTATTAACAGGTTTGAGATGGTTTTAAGCCCTAAAAAACTAGAAACGTGGTACTTTCAGCTAATTTTATACTTTCAAAGTGAAATTACAGTATCATAACAAAAAGGATTTTAAATTTAAATGACGCTTTTAAATGCAAGTTACCGCCTTCATTTGAAAAAGTGAACTTTGTAATTCACTCACTCATCATCTATACTGCTTTATCTTATACATAGAGTCGCGGGGGGCCTAGAGCCTATTCCAGGAAACTTAAGGCACGAGGCAGGGTACACCCTGAAGGGCACACACACACACACACACTCACACACTACAGGTAATTTGGGAACACGAATTAGCCTTATCTGCATGTCCTTGGACTGAGGAAGGAAACCAGAGTACCCAGAGGAAACCCACCAAGCACCGGGAGAACATGCAAACTTCATGCACACAGACCCTGATGCGGGAATCAAACCCCAACCCTGGTGGTGCAAAGCGACAGTGCTAACTACTAAGCCATCATGCCACCTGAGCATTGTAATTGTTTTGATAAAATATTTTAAAGCTGAAAGACAGTCAGGAGGAGGTCATTACTTTTTTTGCTTCAGGCTCTTTAGCCTCAATTGAGGTCTGGAGCATTTCCTGCACACGTCCCATCTCCGTCCTCGCCATCTGCAGCTCCTGGAGTGCTAAAATATTTTATTTTAGTCAGTTAAATAAACCCCTAGTATGATATTTTTATATCACAATGTAGTATAAAAAAAAAACTACAAATAAAATTAGAAAAGCTTAAGTTGCAATAAAACTAAAATTATAGCTTCTTTAGATCAATGACTGTAACTTACTGGACGCCTGGTGGTTCTGGAGCTGATCCAAACGTGAAGAGAAGACCTCCATTATCTTGCTCTGAAGTTGGAGGAAGATAGCTTGTTTCTAGTTAACCATATCATCCTTACAATCAGACTATGAATACGCTTTATTGTAAAATACCGAAAAGAAAATCTTATCTCATAATGTCATGCATAACAGGTCACGACAAACGTTTTAGTGTCGCACAGTTTATTGTTCATTTTACTATTGTTCATGTTACCTGAACTTATTTACCCCTGGGAGATATTTGGAATATAGCACTATTTATTGTCATATCTTCAACAGTAACTTGCATTCACAACTTTTATAGAAGATAATTATAAGAAATAATATTCTATTTGTTTAGCAGGTGGCACGCTGGCTTAGCACTGGTTAGCACTGTCGCCTTGCACCACCAGGGTCGGGGGTCGATTCCCACCTCAGGGTCTGTGTGCATGGAGTTTGGGTGTTCTCCCCATGCTTGGTGGGTTTCCTCCCACAGTCCAAGGACATGCAGGTGAGACTAACTGGCATTCCCAAATAGCCCATAGTGTGTAAATAAGGGTGTGTATGTGTGTGCCATGCGATGGATTGACACCCCGCCCAGGGTGTACCCTGCCTCATGCAATAAGTCTCCTGGGTTAAGCTTCCCACGACCCTATGAGTTGCTATTCCTATATAAATGTAAAAGTTGTTTCTATTTTATTTGCACTCACATCAGAAGGTTCTTCACAGTCTATGTTAGTTTTGAAAATGAATAGAGAGACTAGACCTCTCCAGGAGCAGGGTCGGAGCAAGGTCACAGGCGCGTGTTGTTCAACACCATGTTACCTTTTCTCTCTGCCAGGTTGCCAAGTCATGTCCGTTTCTCTCCTGCAAAGCCTTCTGCTCTTCCTGCAGGTTCTCATTCACACTCTGCAGACTCTGAGATTAAACACAGCCAAGGAGAAATCGACAGAAATGAAGTCACATTGTCTGAAAGATCGACTGTTGTCTCTATCCAATATATTAGTTTTAGAAAATTTTAAAGGAGATGTTTAAACTCACCCTGATCTTCTCCTCCCACAATGCACTTCTCCTCTCCACCTTCTCCTGGTAGACGTCCAAAACCCTCTTCAGAGCATTCAGCTTATTCTGGTAATAAGTTCTGATTGTGTGCACTGTTCTTTCCTACACAGGAACAGACAGGTGTGCTACAACCACATAGCAGTCCAGTGCACTTAAACACACTCACAGTATCACATGTTCAGGCTATGATGCTTCTAATATTCTATGAAAGTATTGTCTTAGGCCAGACTCGCTAAGAATCTATTAGGACTCACTAAGGACTGGGTTTCTGTATCACCCTAATCCTAAATTTAGAGCTGATTAAATAATAGAGAACAATTTTAGTAAACATTAATATTATAAATATTCATTGTTCAGCCTTAATAAAAAGCAACAGACTTTAATGATGATCTTATTTGATATTTAATACCATGTATTTGTAGCTCAGTTTATAGAGTCTTAAAATTAAGGAGAGAAAAATCTAATTGTGTGTGATTGTGCTGTATCTTTTATAATGTAATCATTGTTTTCCATGTATAATAGAATCGATAAAGGAGCCCTGATTCCTAACCCCATTTATAATTCTTGCAATGTAATTTTTTATTTGAATTTTAAAGATTTTTTTCTTTTTTTGATTACAGTGTTGTACATTACAAAAACAACATTAGTAATTATTTGTTAATTGTAATTTTAAGAAGAAAAAGGAAAAAAACAAAAAATGATGTATTATTATTTGCATATGAAAACTGTTTTATGTTTTATATTGTGGGGTTTTTTTTCCCTGTATTTTGCTTGTTAAATAAATCTGTCCTGTAATGATTGTAATTTTTACAATTTAAGAGTCTTTGTCTGAACCAAACTGCTTTAATATATGTCTCATTTAAGGGCCCCCATGTTACTGTACCTGGTTCTCTCTTGATGCAATAAGGAAGTTCTCCTCCAGCTCCTGAACCATCTCAAGATGCCTGCTCTTCATAGCCACCATGTCATCAGCTATCTGATAGATTAATAAAGATTATTGTTTGGCCTGTGTAACTTTTATTTCTCCAACGCTATTGATTGCTATCTAATTTATTAAAAGTCTGTGACAATGGCATGTTACACATTGTTTAAAGAAGACCTGCTATGCAGAATTCTCTTTTTAGTCAATTTAGATATTTGGATGCCAATTTTATATATTTGGATGGGTCCCTAGTGTGTGTTCAAATAAAAAAAAGTGAGATTTTTTCTCACTCATTGGATGGGGGCTTAAATAAGCCAATTAGTTTTTTGCCCTAATGTGACCTCATATAATAAGAGCCCCGCCCCTGGCTTTATTACACAGCTCTCTGGTGGGGGAGGGGCTTAGGAGATTTACATAAACACTGGAACAACATGTTTGGAGGAGGAGTTAAATCAAATGAATTTAAATGATAAAAATGTGCTATCTGTGAGGTATTGTAGCTAAGGCATTAACACAGACACACTTTGAACTTTTTAAAGAAATGGTCAAATGTAGGACTAGTCTGTGTAAAATGTATTCAGATCATAAACCATCTTTGTGCAAAGGTTTCATCTTTTTATTTGCTCCCTATTGAGTACATTATTTTACATAAAATGCTGTAGCTAGGAAACATGAAGCATAATGACTATCATGTGAAAGAAAAAAAGAGCTTAAGGGAATCACAAGCCTTCAAACAATAAAGTGTGTGTTCACATTCCAAACAGACCTTTTGTAAAATACATCCATGTGGTTCAAATCACTTTTTTTTTTGTTTTTTTGATTGAAACATTATTTTGGTAGAAACATGTTATATGAACTTTGGTTCATGAGATTATTCAGCAGAGACAGTGAATGTAATGAATCTTCATACTTGGGTTATACAAAGTTTGGCGGAATCATAAGGGATGAAAATCTTTATATCCACTGGCACATCGTCCTCTCGATCTTTCACTCTAGTGCTAACTGAGGCAACTTTGGGGTCTGGGAATGAAATCATAAAAACATTATGTCACACCTGAGAATATATTACACCCAGTATATATTTACACCTGAGAAATTTAGACTGATACCTTTGCCTGGAGGATTGCCGGGGTTGGCACAGTGATCTGAACTCATCCAGCGCTTGAAGGTTTTCCACTTGATTCTGCTTTTTCTCAGCCATGAAGCACCACCATGTTTCCAGACACCTCCACATATCAAACAGGCTTTAACTATTTTTCTAACGCATATGTTCTTCTTGCTGTCTGTTAATACATCTTACCAAATCGTGCAAAATACTTTATCACACCATGTATCCATTTCAAAAACAAGATTACAATAATATAGGTAGAGTGCCTTGAACAGTTATTCATCCCCTCCACTTCCAGAACTATAAAAGTGGGAAAACTACAGTATGATCCCATATACTGTATGTCATGAATCTGAAAAAGGGGGACGGGGGTTATTAATATTTCACAAGATCTGAGTATAGATATGTCTGTTCCAAGTCGATATCAAAATAATTATGTTTTGTGCTATTTATAAAAAGCAATAAATCATTATTTAAATAATGCAAGGAAGATAGTACCATCATGTCTCTGCCTAGAAGACACTGTCTCCACTAAAACTGATTGACCGTGGAAAGACAAAATTATATAACTATATTTTCATGAGATTTTGCATACATTATATCTTTGGTTGCAGTGTATTACACTTTTACAAACAGTTACAACGTACAATACCGCCCCCCCCCCCCCCCCAAAAAAAATGTAAAAAAAATAAATAAATAAAATAAAATAGCCTGCATAAAGTAATGAAAACATTCAATTTATTTGAATTGGATTAAGAACTGTCTAATATGTATCTTAAACCTGTAATAATTATTCGGAACCATAAATTCAAAATCATAAGCAAAATCACAGCACAGATGATTTAAACGCTTGGTTACGTTTGTAAAAATAATAGCATTTCCACAAACACAATGCAATGATGTGGACATAAGAAAACTAATTGTTTGTATGTCTAATAAGAAAAAAAGGCTTAGAGTTTGCTAGGGGGCATGAAGATTGGACTTTGGAGCAATGGAAAAAGTCATTTGGTCTGATGAGTCCAGACTGACCCTATACCAGAGTGATGGGTGTCTCAGGAAAAGAGGGGAAGCACATGAAGCAATGCACCATCATGCATAGTGTCTACTGCAGTCTGGGGTACCATCAGTTGGTCAGGTCTAGGCTCAGCAACATTATGTGGCAAAACGAATGAAGCCAGGTGACGACCTGAATGTACTGAATAACCAATTATCAATGAAGTCCAGATATTCCAGGACTTGAATTGTAAAAGAGTGCTTTTGGGAGCGTATGGAATAGTTTTCCCACACGCACTGGCCACCACATCACCGTAATCAAAACTAAAGACGTTCAAATGGAAAAAGTGTGTGACAGAGCATGTTTACATCAACTGCAAAATGTAATTAGTTTATGTACTGGTTTTAATTATAATTCCACATAGAATAATGTACAAGCTTTAGTACAAACAAATTAATTTAGGGCTTTGGTGAAAGCTTTTCATTAAATCCTGTGTGATGTAATACACTATACTTGGCAATGACAATTATGATCATGTTTCAGCAGGTTCCCTTTGGTTGCCATCCAAGTATCTAGTGACAGTTTCCTGTTGTGGATTTATGTAAAAATATGCTTGAATGATGGACAAAAGGAATATATGCATTACATACATTTACTCTACATGTATACATGCTTTTATTCCCCAGATTCAGAATGGTATAAAAACACTTTGGACATTTAATCAGTGATGCATTTGCTTGTGCTGTTTTGCTATTTATCCATTTTGTAAAAAGATCTTTCTTATCAAAAGACTGATGTCTGAGGTTTGAGACAGCATTGTCTCCCCTTGGAGTGAACAATGTGAACGATGTAAACAGCTCAGTCTGTTGTGTGTAGAGATAAGTGGAAAAACATATCTTAACTGGAAAGATAGAAATCAGGTCATTCAGGACTAGTTGGTTTTCTGCACTTGATGCATTCAGTTAAGGATGAATGCAAAAGAAAAAGAATCTCCTTTACACATGTAGGCTTTATTCATTTCAATCAAATAATTTATCTGGATCTACATTTAGCAATGGTTGAGAGATTATTGTTACACAAACATGTTAGTGCAAGTTCAAAATTATAAACAGCACAAAGCTGACTATGCAAATTAACAAGAGTTGAACGACATGAGCGCTCCTGGTTAAACATCATTTTAAAACTTTTATAACAATGTATTTAGGGGAAGTGCATTGCATAACATCTCTTCTGTGGGTTTTATGTGTATTTAATATTTTACAGTAGCAGAAATATTTATAGAAAGGTTAGAGCACAAAGGTAGCTTGATTAGGTCCAGTAGAGCTCTTTCACTTTCCCATCCTCTCTCCCTCTTTTTCTTTTGCTCTTTTCAGATGTGAGGGAAGTCACATCGCTAGTCTCGCCCCGGAGTGTTTGACATAAAAGATAAAAAAAAAAAAAAAGGAAAGAGAAGTCAAAAGCCACGATTCCTAAAAGAGGGCTTTATTATAGTGAAAGTGGACAGTTGTGTTGTGGAAGTGTTGTTACTGTGCAGAACATTTAAACTAACTTGTACACCCACCCAAAAAAAAAAAAAAGAAAAATCAACAAAAAAATATTTATGTTTAACATTCCGTGCTGTACTGTACTAGTCATACAGTACTATACTGAACAGTACTATACTATGCTTTGTTGTACTATGCCAAACTGTACTGTGGTATACTACACTACATGACACTATATAAAACAATGCTATGCTATACTATGCTATACTACTGTATACTATACCAAACTGTACTGTAGTATACTATACTACTGTACATGACACTATACCAAACAGTGATATGCTATACTATGCTATACTATACTATACTACAATCATAAAATGTTATAATAGTGCTAAAATATATCAAATGTTATTTTGTATATGGTTTCAGAAATGCACTGCTATGACTTTTTTCAGTCCACTGTATATTACGTATTTGGATCTTACATTATATATACTTAATACTTGCTAAAGGGTGACCAGGGCTCACCTGCATTGTTCGCCTGGTCAAGGTGCGTATTATGGACATTACAGGGCTCATGATGCACTTCCTCCTTCAGATCCTGTATACTCCCTGGCAATTCGTTCTGGACACCCATCAGTGGCCGTGCTCTCACCAGTCTGGAGAGACCTCCTCTTTTCTCTTCAGCCCCCTTGGATGGACTAGCTCCCTCCCATGCTCCTGAAACACAATGCATTCTTTCAAATTGCTTTGAATCACTGGCCTAGCTAATCCTTTTGTATGTTATAGAAATTCCAAATATTTAAATGTACACAGCATACTTAGTATAAATGCTTAAGTACAAATGAGCTGAACACAATATCTTTATGAATCAGATATTTAATAAACTCTCTCAAAACATTCCTGTATGGCTTGCTGGTTTTCATCACTCCTGCTCCACGCCCTAGGATTATTTCTGACACTTTGCAAACAGAAATGGTAGAATCTGAACAAAGACTAAAGTTTGAGTCAACACTCCACCCTACCACTATCCTAAAATAGTGTCCGACTTAAAAGTGAACAATATCTGCTGATCATGTCTCAGGCATCCAGACATTCCTCCTTACATCCACATCCATGTCTTACATCTGTGTCTGACTCAAAGACTACCCATGTTCTTGCTCAAACATTTTAGCCTTTCTTTTGATCTGATTTTAAACTGTTTTACTGTGTTTAAAGCAGTGATTTGCTCCTGCATCAAATTTGGATTTTGCTCATACCCCTATCTCAACAATTGGTTCTTCTCCTGCTTCAAGAGTCAGGTTTTGATATTGTCCACACGTAACTCTTTAGACATGGCCACTGCTTCTGTCTCATATACCGTAAACGTCTCTTATTTAAATGTTTGCCTTGCTAAACCTCTTTCTTAGCCATAGGCCATGAAACTACCTGATCTGATAGCACCACTAACTCAGATTCATGCTCAGCTACTGGCCTGACTTCTGATTCAGGCACAGTTGATTCCTTTGTCTCACATTTAGGCCCTACCCCTAATTTAGTTGTATCCAATTCCCACCTGTCACTAGGGGGCTCCCAAATTAAGGCTACTATTACCAGTCAGGGAGGGCTGAAGACTATCAGGTTATATCTCCAAACCACATTTTTTCGAACTGCTCGCTCACGCACCGCTGGGATGGCATAACACATTCGGAGGACAGCAGAATCCTTCCACTTCTGTGATCTTAGACACCCAGGGTTGGCTGTAGAGTTGAGATTGATGTGAGGGTGAAGTGCCTCCCATCCCAACCTACCGAGAGAGCTCAGCCAATCAGCTCTCTCTAGGGCGAACACTTTACCACTGCGCCACTCGAATTTTTATTTTTTTTGTAACTGTACTTTTGTACATTTTAATAAAAAGACTATTATTCTATAGTACATTCTATAGTTTTATTTTAGTAATAAACTCCTCTGTTCTGTTGCTTACTAATATCTCTTCCCTATGTTTTACTGATTATGTTACAGTGGAGTGAAACAGCCCCTCTCTAAAAGTGTGGTGAAACACTGTATTGCACTCCTACCTTAGAAAATGTCATGTCCGAGGGAAAACCAGGCCAAAGTTATATATAAAAAAAAATAAAATAATTGAAGGATTAACCAGCTGAGGTTATTGTAACGTCACTGTCAAACTATGATTTGCCGGAAAGGCAGTCCAAAGTTGGCTTCACACCAATAAAATAATAATAGCATGGTATAAACAATTATTATGCCCACCTTTAGGGCATTTTGTTTTGATATCACATTTAGCAAAAGAGCTGCCAACTTTTCAGAAAAACTTGGAGTGAGATTCTAAAAATAAGGGCATTCGTTCTGCGCGTACATGCACATGATGACTTCCATTGCACTTTGCCAGCCATTGTGTCTAACAATGCTTGGCTCAGGTTCTGCACATTTTAGGATTGCAGTGTTAAAGTGAAACAACAGATGCACGTGACTGCATTCATTCCAGTTGCTACTCAAGACATTTGAAGTCTTTAAAAAAACTAAATAGAGCCCACCTTACCCAATAGCCAAACCACCATCATGCTCTTCAGCAGCTCCATGTAGAGCAGCAGGGGTGTAGCACAGAACTCTGGGTCCAGTATATAAGCGGTCTCATTGGGAACCTTTCCTTTCTTAACTCATATCTCTCATATTTTGTTACAGAATTACAACAGCCCTCCAGTCATTGGGGCCCTGGGTAGTCAGTAGCTCCCCTTGCCTCACTATGGCACCCCTTGCATCGTATACTGTATATATCATATATATTTGTGTGTACAGTAGTCCAGAAAATATTGTATCACTATTTATATTTATGAGAACACCCAGGGGATAACAAACCTGATTAAGAGAGAATACAAGAGAGAGAGAGAGAGACAGAGAGAGAAAGAGTTAGAAAGATTCTCTCTCAATGCATAATACATGAGAGTTGGCAGCTTTGGTAATATTTAGAAAGTGTGGATCCAATAGTTGTGCAAGGCATTTAAAGAAAGGATCTGCACTTTCATTGAGAAGAAATATCTCCACACAAATTGGCTAACTAGTAGCAAAAAAAAAAAAAGGAATGGTATTGTCTCAGCTGGCTTCCTCAAAATGTTTTGCCGATGCCACGCTGGTCAGGTCAGCGTTCCTGTTTAAAATACAGGCACCATTATTGCCATGTCTCAAATTCACACCCGGTTTCCACACCCTGCTCAAATTCAGGCTCTACTACTACCGCATCTTGTCTTGCTACTGCTCCTGCTTTAAAGTTCCCTGATAATGCTCTTTAATTTGCATACAGGGGAATGTATTACCTCTGACTCATATCCAAGTCATCATACTCTCGCTGTATGATACAAGACCTGCTTCTACTCCAGTTCCTGATTTACAGTAATCCTTAAAGGAATCTCTGTCTCAACTCACATCTCTGTTCCAGGTTTAGACATTATCAATATCATGTCCATGGTTTTGTCATCTAAGCTCAACTTTGGCTTGGACTCCAACCTCACCGCTGAGAAAAAAAAAAAAATTGTGGTCCATGTTCCATACCTGTTTGCTGTTTACCTTCTTATAACCTGTGTCAGGGTTAGGGTTATTCCCCCAGAGACAGAAATGAATTTTTAATACAATCTGGACACACCTTCTAATACAATGGTCCTTCCTGATTTTTATTTCTTTCTACACAGTAGAACAAATTCTGAAGGCGTCCAAAATATACAATAATCTCCTTTAAACAGCTGATATTGAGATGTATCTGCTAATTATACTAGTAAATCTTTCATAACGGCTCTAATCTGAGTTGCTGTTGATTTATTGATGATTTCTGAGGCTGGTGACTCTAAATTAACTTTTCCTCTGCAGCAGAGCTCAGTTTTGGTCTTGCTTTCCTGGGAAGATCTTCATGAGAGACAGTTTCATCATGGAGCTTGATGGGTTTTGCAAACACACTTGAAACAATACAGTAGAACTGTTCCAGAAAATCTGACCTTCATGTCTTAAAATACTGTGACTGGTACTGTATATATATATATATATATATATGTAAATAATTCTTATAGCTTTTCTCTTGTTTTTTTCACCCAACAGCATGTTGACTACTGCATTGCTAAGCCATATTTCCTGATATTCTGGTTTTGACCATGCCCTGCCGGTCCTGCTTTGTCTTTTAGTCTGGGTGCAACGATAATAAGACTTCTGTTTCTTGTTGGATGACAACTGACACACTCAAGCAACAAATTTGATTACTCTTTTTACGGTACAAATGGGCAAACACACACACACACACACACACACACACACACACACACACACACACAGTACATACTGCAGACACAGACACACGTAGATTAGAATAAATGAGTTTTATGCCTTCACACAGGAAATAAAGTCTTGCAGGAGGAGACATATCTTGTAGAAACACACATTTTCATAATTACCCAATACCTAAAATCCTGACTCAAGACCTCCTATCTAAATGTCTTTGTATTTAAGTGATGACACAGAAAGGGGAGTTTATGTGTTTGCAAAACTTACGTTGCTTAGTAGCTGGGGCCACTGTGTGATTTCGCAACTTCTTCCCCATAAAGTTCAGAGACAGTGTGATATTCTCTGCTCCGGAGTTTAAATGCATGTTGAACTTGTGCTGCTGAGTCTGTGTGTGTCTGTACTGTCTGCACAGAAAGAGAGAGAGAGAGAGAGAGAGAGAGAGAGAGAGTGACATACAACCAGAAGTGTTGAATCTGAAATAATTGTGATGGATATTATGGCTGACGCAACAAATAGTGACTAACGATGATTACATGTTACACATGGTGTAGTGCGCACTCAGAGTCTCCGAGTTGTAGTGCACAGTTATAGTGTTCAATAATACTAATAGTGACAAAAGCAGAAGAAAAAGAAGAAGCAAGTAAGAAGAAGAAGAAAATCTGTGACACGGCAATGAGAGTGTGAGACAAAAATATAAAATAAAGTGAATAGTAAAGAAAAAGTTAATAGATATACAGTATATCTAGATACAGTAGATAGATAGATAGATAGATAGACTTTGACTGCAACTACATCAATCAGTACATCAACAAAACCAGACTAATATGAAATAAAATGAAAAATGAAACAGTGAAAATGAATTACCTGTACGCAAAAGGTCGATCTTCGCCAAGTCTGGTAGACGAAAACGCATGAGACGAAGTGGAAAGCCTGTTTGTTTCAGTGAGACGCTACATTCTGACCACTTTTAAAATATTAAAGCAAGAGGATAGGGTTTCAATTGGTGTTGGTTTGCCTGCCAGACCAGCACGGAGCACTGACTCTCATCACGTTTCTAATTTGTGTGATACAGATTGCAACCTGATGCATAGATATTTCTCTCTGGGCTGTCACGCATGCACTCAGATCATCTGAAACTTTTATGAGTTTTTAGAAATACTAAATGCAGATTTATGTCTTAAATGGATAGTTTAAGATGTAAGTATTACATAGGAAATAAATGGATGAGTAGTTAATAATAAGGAGGGAAAATTGTGGGCATGATAGAATGATTATCTAAAACCATTTATCAAAAAACCATTAAAGGGAAATGTTGTGATAAGGTGGTCTATTATTAGATTATTAGATTAGATTTATAGACCTATTTATTGATCTATAAATCTATTTGGCTTGTTTAAGCCCTGAACGATGCAAAATTGAGTATATATTGCTTTCGTGCATGAAATATATACAAGAGGGGCTCCAAGAACTAGGCAGAGCAGACGGCAATTTTAAAAGGCTTTTAGAATAGGGAGTCACTGATCAAGGAAGGAACAACTAACTCACTAACTCACTCACTCACTCACTCACTCACTCATTCATCAACTGTACCACTTTATCCTGTATTCAGGGTCGCGAGGGCCTGGAGCCTATTCCAGGAGGCTTAGGGCACGAGGTGGGGTACACCCTGGACAATTCTTCGCAGGGCACACACACTCACTACAAGCAATTTGGGGAACGCCAATTAGCCTAATCTGTAGGTATTTGGGAGGAAACCAAAATACCCGGAGGAAACCCATAAAGCACAGGGAGAACATGCACACAGAGACAGGAATCGAGCCTGGCCGGTTTCGTACTGGTGTCCTGCTTCTGGTTCCTCTCAAGGTTTCTTCCTATTACCATCTCAGGGAGATTTTCCTTGCCACTGTCGCCGTCGTCCTCGGCTTGCTCATCAGGGTCAATCTCATCATTTTGATTCATACACATTCACATTTCATACAAACTTAAATAATTCTTTTGATTGTGTAAAGCTGCTTTACGACAACGTCAATTGTTAAAAGCGCTATACAAATAAAATTGAATTGAATTGAATTGATGAAGGTCACATCAGGCCAGTATTTATCCACCAAAAATCCTTATGACCAAAATAATGGCGGAGTTGTGTACATATGAGTCAAGCCAGAATAACAGACACAGCGAGTAAAAACTCTCATCAAATTATATTTCTATATATCATTTTTTAAATTTCTCGATATTAATCTCCTGCTACACTACTGCACTTATCCCAGTGTCTCACTAGTGCTTGGACCCCATCTGAAACGCTGGCCTCCCAAGAAATCCTTTAATGACTTTACTAAACACGTTGAAATGTCTTGGAGCGAGTTCAGGACTGTACAAGGGGACGTGGCAATAACTCCCAGCGAGATCCTGTAACCTGTAAGTTGGTGAATGAGTGTGTGTACAGTTCACACACACAGATGCGTCTCTTACACAAGTCGGCCATGTTGTTTTTCAAGGATCAGGCGTTCCACTCGCTGAATGTTCACGGGAGCGACTGCAGTGAGCTCGGAGCCCTCTTGGCATTCTTAAAAACGTTTGCACCATTTAAGAGTCTCATCACCGTACTGTGCCTGAAGTCTCCTGTAAATGTCAATCGCTTTTACACCCTTATTCACTGGTCCTAAAATTAGTCCTTGGCATCATCATTGACAGACCTCTTCCAGGTTCAGTTGTCTAAACGAAGTCATGTGCATTACAACACTAAGCTCTGAAATTCCACCAACAACAAACACTGGCTAACTCGCTCACAGCAGTAAAGCTGCACAGGGTCGGACGGATGGCTAAATATGTCTCAGAGTCAGGGCAGAATAAGCAGCTGGAAAATAACAAAAAACCTTCCATATGTGTGTGTGCATGCGTGTATTGGGAACTTAGACCAGGAGTCATCACAAAACCAACAGAGTGAGACTCGCTTGAGTGAGAGAAAGCGAGGGGAGGGGGAATTCCATAACCATTACCAAAATAAATCCCACATTTGAAACAACTTTCCCAGAAAGTCAGTTAACTCCCCAGGGCTCGTCCCAGAGTCTGGAGCGCATGACCTTTACTCCATCACCATGTTCTTTGCCCTCTGACTTCCCTCTGGTGGGGGGCGCAGGGGGCGACTCCTGCTCGAAACAGCCTCTGTCTCTCCAGGTGAGCGGATGTGATACCTTTTACTTGTTGTTTTAAATGTATTTTAAATTACGACACCTCGTCCGGATGAACATGCTTTAGTGGCGCAGAAGAACAAGACCCTTTATTATTTACAGAGGAACAACGTTTCTATAAAGATACGAGCTAACTTTTCCCATTTAGGATAAAACAATAAACAATCAGAACTACTCCAAATTACAGAACTACGACAGGATGTCCTGCCTGATACAGAACCAGCAGTCTGCTCATTACACACAAGGTTACTCGTTTTGTGGTTCTATGAAAGATGTGAAGAATGAGGAAAAGTTACTCGTCAGAGATCCAAAGCAAACATTCACTTAGAAGCCCTACGTATAAAACAGGGGAGGAGGTTTATAGTGTGACATGCACTTAGAAAAACATATCTGGGATGTTTTTTTTTTTTTAAGACGTTACAGACTTTTTCTGGATTGCAGTTATCCAAAGATTTGCAAGAATTAATATTAATCTGCATCATGCATGTTACAGGGTGACGATATCATCACCTCCGCCTGCAGCGTGAAGTCAGACAGATGATGCATGGGCTGAGAAAGCAAAGTCCAGTCCAGACCCGAGATGCAGCGAGCTGTGCGTCCCCCTCGCTCCCACCCAAATCTTCTCACATCCAAATTCTCAGGAATTTCAGTCAGCGTGGTCTGCGAGTACCGAATGCGTTCCTTTCCTGAGGCAAGGTCATGGACACGGACATTTATTAACACGTGTAGCAGTAAACATTCGGACTGAGCCAATCCACAGCCCCCATCCCCCCACCAATCACCTCATGGTAACACACATGGACATGAATGTTTTTAACACAACAATAAGACAGCATGGTGGATGTTTGCGGATTCCTCCACAACACTGCGATGTGTTTCTCACACTGACAACCGATGCTGTCCAGACAAACGCAGAGGACGAAGATAAACAGGAACACGTCATCCAGTGCAACACATCTGACCCACGTGAAGCTCTGTGGAACAGAATTCTTAACTCTCGCACTTAAAAACAGCGCAGGAGAATTCATGAGCTGCACGGACTGGAACATGGCGTGATGTCCATGCACTACACTCGTATGTCTGACTCGAACTGGATAATCTACAGAAAGTACTCGACTTATTGTACAGATCACTATTAGAGTGTAACACTACCGGAAGACATGAGAGATTGAGTTTAAAAGGAAATAAACATGAATAAAATAATACACAGTATCGTACTGTATATCACACATGCATTAGAACTGTATTGGTTTAGCACATTAATACGGAATACAGTTTCAGATTCTGATCCTGGTTCAGCAGGCGGTCAGGAAAACTACCTGAAACTAATACTGGATGTACAGTACCAGTCAATACTGTGGACATGTGGACAACTCATGTGGGGTTCTTTATTATAATTTTAAAATTAGGGTATAAAAACACTGAAGACACCAACATTATATGGAGTTACGTAGAGCTGGAGGCAAAAAGGCAAAAAATCCTCTTTTTTGTTGTTTGTTTCAGGTTCTTCACTTTTTTTGTTCATCAAAGTAAATGGTGGCTACTAGTTTGGAAGAATCTAAAATGAGGAAGTGTATTTTGTATTACACATATTTTGCTTATTACAGTGCCTTGCAAAAGTATTCACACCCCTTGAACATTTCCACATTTTGTCACGTTACAACCACAAATGTATTTTATTGGGATTTTATGTGACAGACCAACACAAAGTCGCACAGAATTGTGTAGTAAAAGGAAAATTATAAATGTTTTTCAAAACTTTTTACACATAAATATCTGAAAAGTGTGGTGTACATTTGTATTCACCTCCCTGAGTCAATACTTTATAGAAACATCTTTTGCTGCAATTACAGCTGCAAGTCTTTTGGTCTGCATCAGTGAACAGCAGTAATCTCACCACAGATTCCCAATAAGATTGAGGTCTGGACTTTGGACCGCTCTAACACATGAATATACTTTAATCTAAACCATTCCATTGTAGCTCTTTAGGGTTGTTGTCCTGCTGGAAGATAAAGCTCCGCCCCAGTCTCAAGTCTTTTGCAGACTCTAACAGGTTTTCTTCTAAGATTGCCCTGGTTTTGGCTCCATCCATCCTCCCATCAACGCTGACCAGCTTCTCCGTCCCTGCTGAAGAAAAGTGTCCACACAACATGATGCTGCCACCACCATGTAAAGGGATAGTTTTCCACCACACATTTTGTGTATTGCATTTAGGCCTAAAGGTCAAATTTTAGTCTCATCTAACCAGAGCACCTTCTACCACATGTTAGCTGTGTCCCCCAGCTGGCTTGTCACAAACTGCAAATGGGACTTCTTATGGCTTTCTTTCTTCTTCTCACCTAGTCTTCCATAAAGGGCATATTTGTGGAGGTCACGACTAATAGTTGTCCTGTTGACAGATTCTCCCACCGCTGTGGATCTCTGCAGCTTCTCCAGAGTTACCATGGGCCTTTTGGCTGCTTCTCTGGTTAATGTTCCCTGTCTATAGTTCTTTTGATTGTGTAAAGCTGCTTTGTGACAATGACAATTGTTAAAAGCGCTATACAAATAAAATTGAATTGAATTGAACTGTCCCTGTCCTGTCGGTTTAGGTGGACGGCCATGTCTTGATAAGTTTGAGTTCATCTCTGTGAGATGTTTAAACCTTGGGATATTTTTATAACCTCACCCTACTTTAAACTTCTCCACACCTTTATCCCTGACCTGTCTGCTGTGTTCCTTGGGTTTCATGATGCTGTTTGTTCACTAATGTTCTCTAACAAACCTCTGAGAGCTTCACAGAACAGCTGTATTTATACTGAGATTAAATTACTCAATGGTGGACTCTAGTAACTAAGTTGGAGACATCTGAAGGCGATCAAGTCCACTGGATGTTAGTTTGGGGTATCAGAGTAAAGAGGGGGTGAATACAAACGCACGCCACACTTTTCAGATTTTTATTTAAAGAACAATGTGAAAAATACCAACAATATGAAATAATGCATTTATCATTTTCCTTCTACTTCAGAATTCTGTGCCACTTTATGTCGGTTTGTCCCAATAAAAAACATTTACTTTTGTGGTTGTAACGTGACAAAATGTAGGGGTGTAAATACTTTTGCAAGGCACTGTATATAATTCCATATGTGATATTCAGTAAAGTCTTCTATATTACTCTACAATGTAGGAAATAGTAAAAGTAAAAAACTTAAATGTGGAGGGGTGTTCAAACTTTTGAGTGGTACTGCATTAGTTCAAAAGAAACTGCAGGGACTTCTGTGTTTGGTGGTTGTCACCTTCGAGGGGCGACAAGTCAAACTGGGACTTGAAGATCCAGGCTGAGACGGCCCACTGCAGTCGTTCCCATGAACATTCAGAGAGAGGAACGCCTGACCCTCAAAAAAAAAAAAACTTCATGTCGCCAACTTGCAGAAGAGACGCATCTGTGTGTGTGAACTGTACACACGCTCATTCACCAACACCACTTGTACATTACAGGAACTCAGCTGAGAGTTATTGCCATCACCCCCCGTATAGTCCTGACCTCGCTGCAAGACATTTCATGTTTGGGTCATTAAAGGAGTTCCTGGGAGGCCGGTGTTTCAGAGGGGAATCAGATAGGCGGTCCAATCATTGCTCTGAGAAAACTTTCTACCTTGATGGTGTCCAAGCACTAGTGAAACACTGGGATAAGTGCATTAGTGTAGCAGGGGATTATATAGAGAAGTAAAGGGAGTTTTTACTCTCAGAACTGTGTTTTTCAGAAGTCCCGTTTTGACTTGAACGGGTCATATTAGGGATTTGCTTTATTTCTGTGAACGTTTTTATAAACACGTTTTTTTCACTTTCTTATGTTTTGTACCTTATATAAAGTACGTTTAAACACTATAAAGACTTTAAAACCTCAATACTGATTACATCATCATTTTTATGCATTGTGATTATTTATTATGAAGCTGTTTATGATTAGTGTTTATGTTCATAATGATGATTATATAAATATAACAGATTTATTAATTAATTTAGCAGTTAAATAAAGTGTTGACTATATAATAACATCCCACAGAGTTAAACCTGTATCATCTCCACACCACCATGTTCATGATTATTAATTATTAGAAGTGTAATATTGATTAGAACTTCCTAAAGGACGTCCCAAAAGTCTACACACACACACACACACACACACACACACACACACACACTAAATAACTCACAGCCATGCATGTCTACATTTCCTACATAACCCATTGTAAGCGTGTTAGACGACCACACTGAGCCTCCAGGTCTTTTGATCTGAAACATTAAAGTGTTGCACAGAAACAGCAGTAACACTCACCGGCACACTCTCCGCTCCACTGAGACGGGACACACAGGGGTCCAGACTTAAAGTGAAAGACATGAGCTGAAGCCCTACCTGTGTGTTTGCTGTGTTTATCTCCCCCGCTGCGTGTGCAGATGTCAGGCTCCGGCCCTGACCGCATACTGTGTGTAGTCTTTACTGTACTGAATATTATTGGGCAGAGCAGTGTGGAGGACTGCCTGGGAATAATCCTCATCATAAAGGCCCCACCCACCAGCTCTGACATCATGATGAGAAGAGTCCATGGGGAACTCCTTACACCTCACCTGGATCTAATCAGTACAGACAGAAATTCTGAAATGCATGAAAGGTATTTCTAAGTGTTTTTTTTGTTTGTTTTGCTAATAATATAATTTGCAATAAAAAGATTGTTATGAATTAAAAAATAATGTAAAATTGGAAAAAAAAAACATTTGCTTGTAGTTTCAGACTTTGGAGTGGATCGTCCACTGCAGCCGCAATAAAATGTAGTCACCGATAATAATAATAATAATAAAGATTTAAATTACACACTGTCTAATCCTGCCATCTAGTGGGTCACATGGCGACACGGTGGTGTAGTGGTTAGCACTGTCACCTCGCACCTTCTGGGTCCAGGTTCGATTCCTGTCTCTATGTGCATGGAGTTTGCATGTTCTCTCCGAACTTGGTGGGTTTCCTCCTCGTACTCCGGTTTCCTCCCACAGTAGGCTAATTGCTGTTCCCAAATTGCCCGTAGTGCTTGAATGAGTTTGTGTCATGCTGGCTTTTTTGTGTGTGTGACCTGCGATGGATTGGCACCCTGTCCATGGTGTACCCCGCCTTGTGCCCTAAGTCTCCTGTGTTAGACTCCAGGGGGGTATTCCAGAAAGCTTGGTTAACTTACCATTTGGTTAATCTTAACCTCTGGGTTGATTAACCCCAAACC
>JAOVVA010000029.1:15626032-15639018 GCA_028565275.1 Leiocassis micropogon | reverse complement strand
AAATGGTCTCGCGCCGCAGTATCTGAGTGAACTGCTAGTGTCTTACGATCCGCCACGCCTACTTCGATCAAAGGATGAAACTAACAGAGCATCTCTGGAGAGACCTGAAAATGGCTGTGAAGGTTAGCATGGACAATTCTGTCTAGAAGAATGAAAAAAAGGTGTTCTAAGCTTGGAGCGTCATTCACAAACAGATTTGAGGCTGTCATTGCTGCCAAGCGTGCTTTTCCAAGTAATGCATCTGAATAGTAACGTAAATTGGAAATGTCATGCTTTATGTACTTTAAAAAATAATACAACACTCAATATCTGTTTTTGCTAAAGGTCTGAAAACTTTTATGTTGGCACTGTACTGTATATGTATGTATAGTGTTGTTAAACAGTATTTGCCCTTTGTGTGATTTTCTCTATCAATACAAATTTGTTACAGCTAATGGCTTTATATCTTTAGGCAAAATGTAATATTATATGCAAGGAACCTGAGAAAAACTAATTATTTTATACTATGTTTATGGAACAATGCTATTCAGTACCTATTTCATTTGTGTGAAGTAATTACCCCCTTGAGCGTAATAACTGGTTGCACCACCTTTAGCAGTAATAACTGCGACCAGCCAAATCCTAACTAACATCAATCCTAAACAGTAGTGTGGAGGAATTTTTGCTATGTCTAATGTATTTAGTAATCAGTCATTGATTGATTCCCATTATTTCTAATTCCCTTGCTGTTTTACATTCTTTCATCAAACATGCTTCAATGCATCAGAGTAATGGAATACTAGTATAAAATGAGGTGTCTCCTTTGACTACAGTAAAGATTAAAGCACTGCAAATGTCCCACTCAACCTTTTAAAACCCTGGTAGGAGGTGCTTAGGTTTTTGTGGTCTGGACACAGTGGTCCCCAAGTGGAAGGGACAGGGGCTATACCTTTAAAACTGACTCATTTTAACTGCTTTTCTCAAGGTTAACCACAAGGCACATGTTTGTGTTCAAACTGGTAGGCTCCACCAGCAAGATCTCTCCATACTGAAAAATCAATAAAATATGGAGTGAGCGTGTAAACAAGAACAGCTTTACACACTGATTGGGTTTGGCTCTTGGGCAAGCCATAATCACTGATAACAATAGGTTTACTGTGTAAAGCCATGTCCGACAGTCTTTCAATAAGGTGTTTTATAAGGCTTGTGCGACTTTGTAGAAGCAAAAACACATCACAAAGATCCTGTGATCTCAGGGGTAAGGATGACCAGGGAGGCCTTTTTTAGATAACTTTTAGCCCTTGGATCTTCATTTCTGAATCCACTGTTGCAGGGGGACAAAAAACAAGTCTTGTTTAAAGAGTTTCAGGTTGAGGTTATATATTTGTAGTGCATTGCCTCTACTGGTCCACCTGACCTCATAGTCAAGCACCCCCACTTGATGTATAACCTCTAAGGGCCCTTGCCACTTGTCAACTAGTTAAGAGCTTGACTTGTGCATTAATATGAGCAATTTAGTGTTCTCCTGTTATAAACTCCAAAAGCAGAGTACTGCTGTCATACTGCGGTCACACTATTGTTCCTGGGCCTGACATAAATTTTCCTTTGTTTTCTGAACCAATGTGTGGAATTTTGCTCTAAGGCCAAGGGCACAAGTAATTTAAGCTTTTCCTGTTTTACTGTCCCTGGTCCTTCTGACCTTCTGGAGGCTTGTGGGACATCTTATACTGTGGATAAGTTAGGCTCAACTACACATTGTGTTTTTTACCAATTATACAAATCATATATTTTTTTTATTAGATTCAATTGTTTAACCACTTCATTTGTTTGGAAACACTAAACAAAAGCAGTATAATCCCTAATAAGGGTCTTTTTTTATTATCACTTTAAAGACAAAGGTCACACTTAATGCCATGATGTCATGAATCTTAATAAATTCTTAATAGTTTTAAAGATTTTTCCATGTCATGCAACACCTACATACATGAATGTTTCAATGATACAAGTTGGCGATTAGACAGACAAGTGTTTTCCTCTGCCGGTGAAACCCAGACACCTGCCCTGCACATTCCTCTAGGAAGTATTTCCAACATATTTTTGGAAGATTCTTCTAAAGACTTTTGAAAAAAGCACAAATGGTTGGGTATGGATGTTGGCTAAGAGGCCCAGATGTGCACCCATTATTTCAATTAATCCCAAAATGTACAATGGAAGTTGGGCTTCTCTTTCAACTTCAACAAAGAATGTCTTCATGTATTTCTATTGTATGGACAGGGTCTTTGTCAGTCTGGAACACATTAGTTTTATCTTATTTTCAGTGAAAGACTTTTTAATTTTCCTGATCTATCAGGGAAGGCCTGGGGTGCGCCAGGGATCCAGAATAATGCCCCTACTTCCATATGTAAATGTTGATCCTGGCAATGGCCATTTGCTTGTATCATATATGGTGTTTTTCTTGGTGGGGACTAGGACTTGGAGAGGAGAGAAAGAGAAGGAGAGAGAGAAAAAAAGAAAGAAAGAGCCAGTTTGTGAAGCCGCCTTTACTCATCTGCCGATTCAAGAAACAGCCGATTTGACAATTCTATCCTGTCCTGTTTCTTTTTAAAAAGCCACAACCAACAGTTGTCCCTAAATTGTTGTGTGAAGATGAATATGCATATGTATTAAGCAGAAGAATTGTTGGATCACTGATTAAATACTTTGTGCTTTTGATGGGAAGATTTTAAATAATTGCACCATGAAGCTTCCCCTGAAAGGTTTTAAGTTTACATGTTGTCCAAATGAACACATCTAAATCTGGACCTATTTTGGAAAAGTCTATGTTATGGTAAAGAGTGGTACCAGGATGATACTGGTGTATCCTGGTAATGGGAAAGAGCCTTTGAGTAATTCATCTTTCAAATATAATGTAAACACACAATTGCACACAATTATTATATCCAACAACAAAGTACAGATATTCATTTTGTCAAGTGCAGAAGGACAAAAAATAAGAACATAAAAATAAAAATATCACAATTAGCAGAGCCCTTGCATTTAGTAAGCATTTTGTGAAAAATGTGTCCCTGATCTTCTTCCCAATTGTTTGTTTATGAAATTATGTCACCTGAAGTGCTGCATCAGGTTTCAAATTGCCTCTATGTGGAAAGACTTATCACACACTAGGTCCTGAAAGCATACAAGAAAACAGATTTAGGTTTCCTCCAATTGCACAATTTGGCCCTAGTGCAGCTGGATTGAAAACACACTCTTGGGGGAAAATGCCATGCAGGTGTGGAAAATGTAGAGGAGGGCAACTGGTAGACTGTGAAGAACAGACGGGACAGTGTGTCCTGTGGTGTCGATTGGAAAGAGACCCCCAACTGTGGAGCTGAGATTGGGAAAAGTTTTCCAGCTGAGCCAGAGAATCTCTAGAAGCAAATAAATCATGTTGGAGCAGGGTAAATAGATTAAAACTATGTGCTGCTGGGCTTATTAGCAAACCATTGGATGATGGAAATTAATGGTGTAGTAACTGAGCAGGAACTGTAAACTGTGACATTACATCTTCCTTACTTCACAATATCAAAAAAGCCTCCTGTGGAAATTTGTGGACTTTACAATTATGCTCTTCTGTTTAGATGCAGCTTCTCTTTGTGTAAAGGACATTGTCATATGCAACACTTACATAAATCCTACTTGGAGCACTGTCAATTCAATGTTTTATTTAAAAAGTGGTCAATATATTTATATTTATACTCCCTGGCCTGAAAAAAAGTAGCACAATCAAATTTTTCTATTGGAACACCTTTTGATTTAATTACAGCTATGGCATTGTTTTAATAAACTTATAAAATGCCACAACTTCGGCACTGTCAGCTTGCACCTCCAGGTTCTGGGTTAAATTCCCAGGTTGGGTCTGTGTGCATGGAGTTTGCATGTTCTCCCCATGCTTCCAGGTTCTCTGGTTTCCTCCCACAGTCAAAAAATGCAGGTTAGTCTGAATGGTGTTTCCAAATTGTGTGTGTGAATGAGCTGTGAATGTTGGCCCGGAGGTCCAACCACGGTTGTACAGATGGGAATAAATGCAATTGTCACCATTGGCCTCCTACGTGGACTAGAGAGGTTCCTAGATGGATGGCTTGAAGATATTGTATTGATGATGGCTCAATGAGTTGGACAGCTTCTCAATGAGTCCTCCTCAGCCCACCCTAAAGATTTGCAACGGGGCTTAAGGTCTGGACTCTGTGGTGGCCAATCCATGTTTGAAAATTGCCTTATGCTCCCTGAACCACTCTTTCACAATTTGAACCTGATGAATCATGGCATCACCATCTTGAAATACAAAATGCCCGTGCCACCAGGAAAGTAAAAAGGCATTGATGGAAAAGCCTGGTCATTCAGTATATTCAGGTAGTGAGCTTGCCTTATTTTTGGGCACATAATGTTGCTAAGCCTAGACCTGGCCAACAGAAGCAACCCTACATCAGAATACTGCCCCCACAGGCTTGTACAGTAGGCACGATGTATGATTGGTGCATCAATTCATCTGCCTCTTTTCTTACCCTGATGCACCCAACACTCTGGAACAGGGTAGACCTGGAATCATCAGACCTCATGACCTTTTACCATTGCTCCACGGTTCTTTATGCTCCCTTAGCAAATTGAAGCTTATTTTTCAATTAGCCTCACTGGTGATATATATTGTAAATCATCTGCATATAATCATACAGTATTTGAGTGGTTTTTTTAGGGCTACACAGCTGTTTAGTTGGGGATGATACAAATCAATAATGCATAGTGTAAAAACATTCTTTTAGAAAATGGCGTGTGATGGGAATACACATTGGATGGGATGTCAACTCATCACAGGGTGCCGTGCATGCAATCATTTAGCATAGTTAATCCAACTACCAGCATGTAATTGAGAGGTCAAACGAAACCAGAGAACACAAAGGAACCCCACATGGATACATGTAGGAATGCCAGATGTAAAGACAGTACCCTGAGTCTAGGATCAAACTTCAGGCCTCAAAGCTATGAGGTTTATAATCAGTGATAACTGAATGAATAATACATTTTCAATGCTTTATTGAGTGTAAATGGAATTCCTACAATAGAGAAGTGCTGATACTGAAATTTCTGTCATTGATCAAAGGTTTCTTATCAATGACTTCTAAATTCCTGAAACTTCTAAGTTCCTAAAAGAAGTTAACTTTTTTTGTACAAGACAAGTTTGTATATAGGTTAGTGAATGAATCCCAGACATTAAATATTGATTTGATATCCTGTGAGCGAACACTCATATCTTGATCAAAGTGGTTTGGGAGAAGGAGAGGAGCTGGGAGACTGTGAGGAACAGGCGGGGCATTCTGTCCTGCAGTGTTGATTGGAGAGCGAGACGCCTGACTGTGGAGCCAAGATTGGGAAAATTTCTCCAGCTGAGACGGAATGAGCGAGTCTGTTTCAGAGAAAAATGGGTTCTCTGCATTTGTAGCTTACAGTATATTTAGTGTTAAACAGCCAGATCACTGTCACGGTTATATAACTGCTTTACCACACCTAAGTAAACCTAATGGCTGATTCCACAATTGGGGTGCCTTTGCTAGTCTAACTCTTAAAATCACTCTTACAACACTCAGTAGTAAATAGGAGACTTTCACTGTAGTAATTTTGGCAAGCAGAATTACTACACATACAAAATGTGTGATGGTAAAAGCTTGAGAGCACTGAGGGCATTCTAAAGATTTATTCCATTGCATAATTTGGGTAACAGTATTCTACTTTCAAAGTGGCCTCATCAGTCAATAATACATCATTAGAAATAAGGGAAAAAATAATGAGGAGTTGTGTTCTTTCCTTCCCATGATATGTGCCAAATGATATGATGCCAGGCCCTTTTGAACATATCAGAACAACAGGGTTGAGTGAGTTTTGTCCAGACTAAAAGATTACTTTTTTTCCTAACTTGAAATGCATTACTGATGGAAAATGATGTTTCAAGCACAACGTGTTTAATTGAGTCATGAATTAACACAAAAATAATATGAGTTCTGTTATGTTTAGTAGTTTTAAATAATTGTTATTACTTTATGATTATATTTCCAGGTAACCCATAAGAGAGTTTGGTTAAATAACAAACTACCTGCGCCACCATATGTTTGACCATACCATGGTACTTTTTTGCTGATATAGTTCATGCACCACATGCACAGTGGTATGTACTTTCTTACGATGGTACATGTATGGCACATGGTTCTGTACTGTTGTATGGCATGATGCACCACACACCAGGACATTGTCAAAAATGTTATACATATTTATATAACATAATGCTAATATTTATTTAGTATGGTACCATTGTATGTACTGTAGCATTAATTAAATACTATAATAATGGTACCGTCTGTACTATACCATACCACTAGTATGTGTTAACATATCTAATATGGTACGGTATACACCTTATTAGATATCTGCTAAACTTTGGTAGCAACGGTGGCATCTAATAAGTACCATGGAAAGAACCAGAATACAGCGGTACATATTATAATACTTCCACGGTACCGACTGACATGCCATAGTACCTACCCTGATATTCACCAAAGTATGGTGACACATACTGTACCATAGTCCTACCATTTTACCTACTGAAATGTCACAGTATTCTACTGTATAAAAGTTGTTTTCTAAGTGTTTCTGTTGATGTGACTGTATCTGCTTAAGTTATTTTCCTAAAAGGTGCACAAAGGTTGTTGTGAAGGACAAGTAAACTGTATTTCATATTTCCCTTACTTTAGATGATGTACTGTACATATTAGTTTACAAGCATATTTATAAATGTAATATCATGACACATATTTTGGAATTATCCATCAGTGATGAAGTCACTTTAGTACAGACAAAAGGTTTCCCCTGAAACTGCCTTTCAGGACAGGAAGTTTATTATTTTTTTTCAGCCATAATTTTCTGCTTCTGTTATAAGATGCCTCCCGGTGCTATATCACAGTGATGTTTTGTTGTCTATTATAGTACATGACATTGCACAAGGAAGTAATGACAACACAAAGAGATACTATCAATTACTTGAAAGGAAACAAACACTGCTTAATGAACTGCTGCCAGGAAAATTCTCGATTTTAAACCACCTGGTCACAAGAGTCAGCTACCACTTTTCCATGTTTAATGATAAGAATAATGACATTTTTAGACAAAAACCTACCACCATTTAAAAGAGAGAGAGAGAGAAAGAGTCCTTTCCACAGCCAGGGGTGATTTTGCAGTCTTACACGAACAAAAGTGTTTTGTTGGATGCCCCAAAGGGAAGAGGTGTCAGCTCATTTGGCTGCAGCTTTTGTACCAGGGCCGGCAGAACCCGCTGGTGGCTCTTTGTTGAAGAAGGAAACCTTAGCCGGGAGGTGCGAGCCTCGCGTAGATGCGGCGGCATCGGATGACCCCTCCGTTTCCTCTCCTGCTATTTTACCTGCCTTTTTTGTTTGTTTGCTGAACCTGATGAGATCAGATCTGCTTTCTGCATAATGTTAACCCCTATCTTTTTTTTTTCTTTCCTTATTGTACTGTCTTTTTTTTTTTCTTTCATATTAACATACTTCCTCTACCTTTTCTCCTCCACCTCCATTCTATCTTGAGAAGAAGTATTAAATAAACTACCTAGCTTTGAATAGCTTTGGATCAGAGATAAGATTGGATGTCTACTGTATATGCAGATGTATCTTAAGAAGACGTGAAATTCACAGTACAATCCGGAGAAGTTTTCGTCTGCTAGACCACTGACGTAGCATTGCAGACATGGCCAGCTCGTGTGGCAGAGTATATACAATATATATTTAGTATTTAAATGAATTCCTAGTGTGTTTACTTTATTAACTAGGGTGACAAAGACAAAAAAAAAATGCTGGATGGTTTTTACAAAATGCAAGGAAAAATGGTTACAAGGTGAGAATAGACCCTGGATGAGACATCAATCCATCACAGAGCACAATGCACATACATATTTATCATCGGGTGCAAATTGGATGACTTAATATAGCCCTGGCAACATGTTTGACCGATATTTGTTGAATACTGCACCATCATAAAAGAGCTTTCGGTTACTTTTGCTGTTGCCATTTTTTCTGTCTAAATAGGAAATGAATATTGAATATACTGTATGTAAGTATCAATATGCCTCAATATCTCCCAAAATGTTCTTTGGAAGCATTGAGAAGTTTGTAGAAAAAGTAAATTTCATTTTATAATATGCTTAATAAGAACATGGTTAAGGTTGGATCCTCTTTGTAATTGTGAAGAAATGTTGCATCTGATGAATTGTACATAAATATTTACTCCTTTCAAAATATGCATACTGGCATATTGACCAACACAGATTATTTCTTGCAGATACACTATATTGCCAAAAGTATTCGCTCGCCTGCCTTCATAGGCATATGAACTTGAGTAACATCCAGTTTTTAATCTATAGGGTTTAAAATGTTGTTGGCTCACCCTCTGCAGCTAAGGTTTAAGAGTGTGTTTATGGGAATTTTTGCCCATTCTTCCAGAAGTGTTGGACGTGAAGGCCTGGCTCACAGTCTCCGCTCTAATTCATCCCAAAGGTGTTCTATTGGGTTGAGGTGCAGGCCAGTCAAGTTCATCCACACCAAACTCGCTCATCTATGCCTTTATGGATGTTGCTTTGTGCATTGGTGCGCAATCATGTTGAAACTGGTGTGGGTTGTTTTTCAGGCATTTTGCTTGGCCCCTTACTTCCAGTGAAAGGAACTCTTAATGCTTTAGCATACCAAAAACATTTTGGACAATTTCATGCTTCCATATGTATATATATATAAACATTAACTGTTCATTGAAGGGTCCATTTAAATGAGACTGTCTAAACTGGCTTTTCCCAGACATGAACTCTCATTACACCGTGTGAACAAAACTGCAACACTGCTTTGTGTGTTTAATATAGAAAGCTTATGGTAGCACAAGGGATCACAACAACCTCATTTTATTATAGATAAAATAATTCTTCTGTTGGTACTAGCTCAAGATCATTATTCCAGTCTGGTTCTTTTTTAAAATGCAGGTCCCAAAGCAAAATTTTCTTTGTGACGATTGTTATCGTATTTCTTAAGAGCAGGCTCAGGTTCTTGGTGAGGTTACTGCGACCTGCTAAAAAGCTTCACTGACACTAAAGAGTCCTTTAATAACATCTTATAGCAGTCTATGCAATCTCTAAAATCTTTCTCTTTCACTTATCATTTTAAACCTGCTGTTTCAGCATAGGTGTAAATGAATTGCCCTTGAATGTCCCTTTGGGAAAGTGCATTTTCCTACCCAATTAGAACAAGGAGACAGGAAGCCATTAGGGGAAAATATCTCTTTTAACACATTTAATTTATAAGGACATTATAAGGCATTTCCCAACTGTCTTGACGCTGTACTTTTCCAACTAATTACAAAACAAGCGGGGAAAAAAATGGTTTTTCAGTAGTAACCGATTAATTTTGTTTATAATTAAGAGCCGTTATCCATAAAGATCAGTGATGTAAACAAACACTGAGGAAGGATGGGTTACCTGTCAGTAGTTAGTATGTAGTAGTTAATCTTTAGCTCTTGAGAAACAGATGGACTGGAGATAAATTTCTATATCAGAGAATATTTTTAATTTTATATCGTTAAACAGGTTAAAATTGAGGATATAATCATGTATTAACTCTCTTATATCCCCGTATAGTGGGATCCGTTGCTACTAAAAGCCCATGAAATTACCCTAAACGTTTCACACTAATTCTATGGTATAATTCACTATTCTACAGAATGACTATCCTGAAGATTTATCCAAATTCAGCTTGCAATACATGGTGTCATTAGTAACATTAGCCTTAGAGTGTATCTAAATTCAACTAATGAGCTTAACAAACATTAATTTTAAAATAATACCTTTACCACCTCAATACCTGAATACACACATTGTTTAGATTATTCTGAAGAGGAGGTTTATACAGAAAATATTTATAGCAATATGTATATATAGTAATATATCTTTAAAGATCCCCATTAAACTTAATATAATGTGTACTGCGGGATGGACACTGACTTATTTGTCTGGGCTTCTCATGTAGACCACTACTTCTACTTTAATAACTATTATATTATTAAATGATTACTAAATATATATTACTAAATATTAGTTGTATCTGCAAACTTTTTATCTATACATACAATAAAACTGTATGTCGGCATGTCTTTATATTAAAGATATTTGCAAAAAAAATAATTTGGAAATGTAAAATGAGTAATAGAACACAAAGATGTTTTCTGGAATTTTTGTCTGTTTGTCTGTTAGTTTGTGCACACATCACATAAAAACTACTGAAAGAATTTTAATGGGGTTTCACACAAGTATTTTGGAGCTTGAGGTAACATATACTGTAGGCTCTTTCATCACACTCAGCTCACAGAAATAGAAGATATGCTACTTTGAAATATAAATGGAAATCGCCCTTATATCATAAAAAAAATCGTTAGTTCATTTCAAAATTTTACAGATGGCATTGTACATTATTTAAATACGTGCATAGGTGTGCAGTTGAAATGTAATTAATAAACGTGATCTCACACTTTCATGGTAACATTTGAAAAGTGTAGTTTATTCCAAAATTCTACAGATTGCATTGTACATTTTTAAAAACACGCTTATGAGCATGCAATTAAATTCCATGCGAACGAAGTTTCGGGCACATTTAGTTCTTAACATATTTTTCTTTGATTATATAAGCTATTTAGCAAATGGATAAGACAGTTTCCTTAACCAAATTTAATGACATAATAAACATTTTAATGGCATATACTGTATGTGACGCTGTCTGTGAAAGCCCGGCTAGTCATTTTTGTCATTCACAGTATGATGAAAGATAGGCTTCAGGCCTCCCGCGACCCTGTACCCAAGATAAGCGGTATAGAAGATGAATGAATGAATAAATGAAAAAATTATTTCATCTGGGTTTTTACAGACAAGCCAAACATTTTAGACTTCCTGCATTGTCATCATCTGTTATTTTCATTTTTAATCACTTTACATTTAACTGCATGAAGCATGGCATGGTTAAATGTGAATAACTCACTTTTTAAATGACTTGATTTGAACCTAAGCTGAATCTTGGGAATTCCTGGTGTTGGGGAAGCGGGTAGTAGTGGTGATGATGACAATGATGATTGGAGTAACAAGAAATGCTTGAGTTGAGATGGTGTCAGGTCATCTGAAGGTGCATAGCTGATGATGATGATGGTTCAGACTGTAAGTGCTGGTGAATGCTGATGTGTTCGCTTCATTTGCACCGGTTGGCAGGGATGGAAAAGCAGGTCTCACCCTATATGTGGTGTAACAAGGATGTGTGTGTGTGACGACCTGGGTTATGACATGCTGCCAGCTCATATGTCGTGAGGCTGAGTCAGTGGCATATCTCTCTCTTGCTTGTTTGTGCCATTATTACCGTGGCAGGAGATGTCTACTCTCTCTTTCTCTCCCTCTCTCTTGTTTCTCGTCTGCTTCTCTAAATTCCTCTCTTGACCCCCCAAGTTTCAATCCCTTAATTGTTTAGTCCCCTTTGTCCTGCTCCCCCTTATATCATCCTTCTCTACTGTCCTTTCCTGTTCTCTCCATGAGTTTGCTCTCTCTTTATATCTATTCCTAATGGCATCATGGTTAAAACATTTTTTTTTTTTGAGTGCTCAATTAAATAATTAAAAATGTCATGTAAGGACTACTAGTTGTGATTCAGCTTTACTCCTGGCGGAAAAACATGCAAAAACAAAACAGATTTCAAGTCAGGAGAAAACCATAGCTGATGTTATATCCCATGGTCATGAAAAAGCTGTTACTGTGTTTTAGCATCAAATTATTGGCCTGCAACGACTGATACAGGCATCATGCATAGTGTCCACTGTACAAGCCTTTGAAGGCAGTGTTATGAGTGGGGTTGCTTCAGTTGGTCAGGGCTCTAGGCTTAGCAATACAATGAAGTCAGCCGATGACCTGAAAGTACTGAATGACCAGGTTATCACATTAATTGAGAATTTCTTTCCTGATGGCATGGCCATATTCTACACCTCAAATTGTGGAGAAGAGTGCTTCTGAAGGCATAAGGAATCATTTTCATATATATATTGCCCACAACAGCATCTTGACCTAATACTAAAAAGTATTTCGGATGTGTTGGATAAGACCTTATGGGTTGGCTTATCTGCCCATCATCAATGCAAAACTCTTCCATCATTAATGCTGAAAAAAGAATACATCTCTGCGCAGAATAGAATGTTGTGAAACAATGCCATGCTGAAAGTGGACTGTAATCAAAGTTAAAATGATAATCATAGAAAAGAGTAGGCACTTTTTTCCTTCCCAGTCAGTGTATTTTTGCTCTAACACAGGAACCTACAGTAGCTAGTCATTATACACATTAATTGTGCATGTGCATACATTGTAGACCTGTGTGATAGACTAGGAATTAATTTAGTGCTACTTGTTTGGCTTAGGTGCAGTAATTTGCTGCTCTGAGACTCGGTCTGTAAGGCAGCACAGATCGTGTTTCTCTCTGTAACACCTGTAGGCTCCAAATGACTTGCTTTACAATAGAGACTAATTTGTCATCCTAATATATAATTTTTTACCCCAAATTACACCAGTGTGTGCATGTATGCTGTATACAGCACAGTATTCCAACAGAAATCTTTGTCTTATTCCTGTACACTTGCATACAGTAATAATCTATAATTAAACTCTCAGGTGTCACCGAGAAGAGGATGGTACCCATTTGAAATCTCAGGGTTCCTTTCGTCCTGTCCTCCTGTCCTGTTAATTAGCAATCAAAATCAGCACCCATATTTCTATAAGGCTTCCTTGTGACCATGTCCACTGTTTAAAGCAATAATCGATTACAGTGGAGCAAAAAAGTATTTAGTCAGTCACCAATTGTGCAAGTTCTCCCACTTAAAAAGATGAGAGAGGCCTGTAATTTTCATCA
>JAOVVA010000029.1:15573172-15592717 GCA_028565275.1 Leiocassis micropogon | reverse complement strand
AACCCATGTTAGATGTTTTGGAGATAAAGTCAGAGAGGCCAGATTGAGGTGATTTGGACATGTTCAGAGGAGAGATTTTGAGTATATTGGAAGAAGGATGCTGAGGTTGGAACTGCCAGGCAGGAAGTCTAGAGGAAGACCAAAGAGGACATTTATGAATGTATTATCTGGTGCTACTTATTAAATTATACAATGCAACTGGTTAATTCAATTAAATGTAATTAAATTCAAAAGTGGAAAAGTCCCCAGTCACCAACGCATCCCAGGCAGACCACACGTGGCATCCATGCGACGAGATCTCCAACCAGAAGCAGGATACCAGGACGAGTCAGACACCTGATATTATATACTGATATTGTACTGATAGTACACTCCCACTTGCCTGAAGAAAAAGAAATCCAACAACCGCAGATACAGTGGCACTTTCACAAAACACAAACAAAAACAACAGTGGAGAGAGTTGAAAGTGAGCTCTGCTTGCTGCACACACATTTCTTTTTTCATCTCTTTTTTTCATAAATAGCTTATGACTGTGTGTTTGTTAAAATATGTTTACGCTGATCCAACCAAGTCCCTGACAAAGATTGTTTGGTAAATACACTACTGATTTTAGTTCATTGCCAATGTGCATATGTATTACTGTATTTGCGTGTGCTTGCAGGTGTGCAGTGTAGCACAATTGAACTATAAAAGCAGCTCATTCTGATTCTGACCTGCGGGGCAAAGTGGTCCAACGAAAGAAAGGCCAGAGTGAGAGAGATACTGTGTGTGTGTGTATGTGTGTTGAGTGTGGAGAGCTTTTTAAGTGCAACAGACCGAGCTGTGCATGCAGGAATGTCTAGACGATCCAAAGTAGAATAGAGTGCTTTTTATGAGCATGTCTGCCTATCTCAGAAACCCACTGCCACATCTTTCATTTAACCCCGAGGCCGGCAGGCACACTCAAGTACCACAGCATGGTTAAATCACATGAGCATGCTTTAAACGAGATCGTTCTCATTGATTTCAAGAACAAATACAGTGTGGATTCATCTTTAAGATTCACTGAGCTTGGCCTGATTATTATTATTATTATTATTATTTACCCTGAAACAAATTGACCTTTTCAGTTTGTTTGCCATTTTTCCAAACACAGCCTTAACCTGTAAATGGTTAAAGGGTTTTGAAAGTCAAATGTTTTTAAAGTGACTTTCAGACATAGATCTTAAGGCTTCAGTTACAAGGTTGGACTGAAGGTGCACATAATTGCTGGGTCAGACCTACTGTATAATGTTGTGATGTGTGGATAAGCAGGAATTTTTGAAGGACTGCAGCATCGAAGGAATTTATATTCTATATTATGCTTACATGATATCTGTATAAGGAATTATATTTTTGCGATAAGACTATACTTATCCAGATGTTACACTGGTCTTGAGTTACCTGTCAATCAGACAATAATTCATATGGTGGTGTATTGATAGTGAATGGTATTTATGGTTTTAAATACATGGGTGGCCTGTGATTGACTGAGTTCAGAGGCAGTGTAGGGTATATAGGGGTCTGATTGTAGAGCATTGTGGTATAGAGGCAGTAAAGGTTGTATATAGGGATTGAATGTGTGAGATTGTGGTGGATATTGTAAATGCAATAGAGGGTATTTAGGGGGTTTGGGTTAAGAGAACTGTTTAGGGGTTTAGATGTAAAACATTGTGGAGTACAGGTGGTATTAACAGGTTTAGATCTGGAATATTGTGGTGTAGTGGGGGTGGATGTATTTAGGGGTTTGGATGTAGAATGTTGTGGTTGAGAGGAAGTGTGTGTATTTTGGGGTATATTTGTAGAACAATTCAGTGTAGAGGTGGTGGAGGGTATTTAGGGGTTTGTTATTAGAACATTGTGGTTTAAAGGTTTGGATGTAGAACATTGAGGTGTAGAAGTGGGGAGAGGGTATTTAGGTGTTTAGATGTAGAACATTGTGGTGTAAAGACTGTGGGTGTATTTAGGGATTTGGATGTAGAAGAGAGTGGTGGAGAGCCAATTGGTCTATTTAGGAGTTTGGATGTAATATGTGCTTATGAAGATGCAGTTGGGGAATTAAGGGGTTTGGATGTAGAAAATTCTATTGTAGAGGAAGGTTAGGGTATTTAGAGATTTGGATGTAGAACATTGTGGTGTAGAGACAGTGGAGGATATTTAGGGGTTTGGATATAGAACATTGTGGTGTAGCAGCAGTGGAGTGTATTTAGAGGTTTAGATGTAGAGCATTGTGGTGGAGAGGCAGTGTGTGTATTTAGGGGTTTGGATATAGAACATTGTGGTATATTTAACATCCTAATGTTCAGGTCACAACCCCTAGTTTGGGAATTCCTGCAGCAGATGATATTTAAACACTAAATGACTTATTTATGAATTTAGAAGACCAGAGATGTATGTGGTTGTTGTAAAGGCGTTATTTAAGGTTTTGAATGTATTGTATATAGAAGAGAAGAGTTGTGGGATATTTTAGAATTTTGATCCATTTAGTTGTGGCACTGGGTTCAAAACCCTCTTTGAGAGGTTAGTCCTTGACACAGCAGGAGAAGAACTTCCCAAACTGATGATTGGAGGCATCCATTATTGATGATGTCCTGATGTGACTAATCAAGCTCATTCAAGTACATTCTTTTTAAACCTCCTTCATTTTTTCCCCCTATTCAAACCAATAACAGCATTATTACATTCTAATCGCCATGAACAATGAATATTTATATCAGAGGGAAAATTGTGCTTTCCATATTCATGACCTTTTCTGTTTTTGTTTTCCTCGTTCATCTGCAGGAGGTCTTTTCTCCACTGATTTAATTATATTATGGCATTGGATATTTTTTTAATAGCGATGGCAGATATTTCTAATATTTGTTACAGTCCGTGTAAGTGGACTCATAGGAGCTAAAGTCAGGGACCCTATATGAACCCTACATGAAGCCTACACACAGGACCTTGTAATATTGGAGGAGTCTGGTGTTTAATGTTTATTGTCCATATCATATTTCTACAATTTACAACATCGATGCTTGATTTGTAAGTACAGCGGAACCGTGGCATAGGAATAGGATTATTTTGTTTCATACATATTTTTTTACTCATTTCATGCTAATTTCCATAATTTTCTTTTGTAAATTCTGTAAAGCTGCTTTGCAACAATGACCGTTGTTAAAAGTGCTATACAAATAAAAGTGAATTGAATTGAATTCATTCTAAAGACAAGTTCTTATTGAGAAAATTCGTATTGCGATACAAATTTCACATAAGAAATTATATAAATTCAGATAGTCCATTCCAACCAGGCAAGAATATTACCAAAAATATATAGTATATATTACTATTATAGTGTATATACTGTATACTGTAAACTGTAGTGCTATGCAGTGGGACACATTTCAAATTAATTTCATTAACAGGAGACACAAAGGTCTCATATATGCATATTAATAGCATTAAATATTCAAGCTCTAGGGGACAGAGATGAGGCGTGAACCAGAGAAAGAGGCTTGAACCAGAGAAAGGTTACATAAAGCCTCCAGTGTGGATGTGTAAGCAATGCTATGCAGATTATCCTTAACCAAATGTCCTAAGAGGTGTTTTAGGGCAATTTGTAAAAGGTCAATTTCTAGAAATTATTAATACTATTTGTACTTACAAATAATCTGTGAAAAAAAAAAAAACTTCAAGACAACATGGCAAGTGTGTAGGATATGTGTGGTGGGCACAGCAGTCACTAAAAGGACCAATCTATCCCCTCTTGAGTAACAGGAAACGTAAAAAGGTTTGCTCCTGCTCCTTACTGCTTCAGTGATTTATTTTGTGTGTGTGTGTGTGTGTGTGTGTGTGAGTGTGTGTCAGGTGTATGGGTTCCCTGCAGCAATGTGTAATAAGCAGTATCTCCCTTGTTGGGACGCATGGAGAGAAAATGGATTAGGCGAGGGACATTGCAGGACATGATGACAGTGATGTGTTAAAAATCTGCCCTCTGGCTCTCTCTCTATCTCATTCAATACCACTCTGTTTTTCTCTCTTTTTTCCCCTTACCACCCCCCCCTCTATTTCTCTTGTCCACCCCCTCAGTCTCTCACTCTGCAACCATGAACAGTGGATCTCCAGCAACTCTGTCAATAAGCATACATCAGTCCATAGAGAATACACCGATTACACACACACTCTCTCTCTCTCTCCCTCTCTCTCTCTCTCTCTCTTTCTATACACAGCCAGAGGGCTTCCATTAGTTTGACCACCTGCTGTGTGTGTGTGCCCCCATACCTCTTTCTACGCAGGTCTCAAAGCAAACCCCCTCTGAACTGTGTTCCCCCATCTCCCAGTCGTTTGCTCTTTAGCTTTTATCCTCCCTCTATCCCTTCATTTGGTTCATGCTACCTCGTTTCAACCTTTGTACCTCGCTTTTTTCAGCTCTCTGTGCATTTGTTCTCGCTGCTCCTCTGACATCGTCTTAGCTCAAACCCACACGGATCTCTGATTGCCTTTGGCCTTCTCAACCATCCATAAGCACAGACGTGAAGTTTGTAAGAGAGAGAGGGAGAGAGGGGGAGAGAGAGAAGCTCCTGCTCCTGTGCTCCCCCTTTTTCCCTCTCCCCTCGTACTCACTGGGTGAAGACGAGGTGACGCGCTGCAATTATTTTAATTGGTTGTGACTTCTTCATTTACATGACAAGTGTTTGCACATCCTGGGAAACAACGGTCTGTTTCTCCTGGAGAAGAGAACCATGGACTGGAGGGAGTGTGGCGGGGGGGGCACAGGGGAACACCGACACGGCTGAACAAAATTGCCGGATGTCCAACCATTTCAGCAAAGCTTCCTTACTTACTTACTCCAGTCTGGGACTTCTAGATCTAGGATGATCAAGAAAAGCTTAGCACAACTACTGTTGCTTTATAACCACCTTAGACATTTGAATGGAATGCCTTTAGCATTGTATGACATTAAAATAAAAAACAAGATTATACAGTAGTGCTATTAAATACCTTACTACTTTACTAATATTTGTACATAAACAGCAGTTCTGACATTCGTTCCACTTGCAAGGTTTATAAATGTGCGTTTCAATACTTTATAATTTTTATATAAATACCTTGCACGGTGACTTTTAAATGGAGTTTGCATGTTCTCTCCGTGCTTGGTGGGTTTCCTCCGGGTACTCCGGTTTCCTCCCACAGTCCAAATCCTGCGATGGATTGGCACCCTGTCCAGGGTGTACCCTGCCTCGTGCCCTAAGTCTCCTGGGATAGGCTCCAGGCCCCCTTGCGACACTGTAGACAGGATGAAGTTGTATAGATGATGAGTGAGTGAGTATTTGGAGGTATAGTACTATTTCATTAATCATGCCAATCCCTGAACCTTCAGTAAGATCCACCACCTTTGCAGACAGCATTCCTATGCAAATAGATTTCGCTATTTGATTCTAAACAACATTCAAACCTACATCCACATAACCTACAGTAGCCAAGACAGGATACCTTATAGCATTGCAAACCCTCATTATAGCAACCATGCCGTCTAACTGCTACAAGCTTTTAGTCTCAGATGTGGCTTTTCCGTTGGTTTTTTCATAATGAGGCTACTCAAGTGAGGCGGTATTATGGTAATTTTGCGTACCCTTTTGTCGCATCTTTGCTATGCAGATAAAAAGGCATCTTGCCCCCGAAGTTCCTGTCAGCTTTAATCTCATTTACATGTGTAATCTCTAATTTGGTGCTCACTGTGTAAGGAGGAAAACACTCTCCACTATGACCATTGGCAATTCCAAACTGTTACATGTATTCATATCGTTTAGCAGATGTATTTATCCGAAGTGACTAATAAGTGAGGCAGAATAAAAACTAAGCACAGAGCTTTTAAAGGAAAAACTCCGCCCTAATAATGGCGGTATTCAAAGGTTTGTTGGTTGGTTATTCTTGTGCGAAGGCAACAGTTGTTTGCAAAGCCGTTGATCATTGCTAGCACATTTATAGTGGTGTACAACAGGAGAAAATGTTCAACAACTAATCCAAATAACAGTCAATTTTAACCTTTAACTCACCTAAGACAGTTTTGGCCACAACCTAAAAAGCGACTTGCTAGTTAAAAATCTAATTAGTGTGATGGTGTAAATAGTGGTGTTAGCATGAATGTTGAAGCTTTGGAAGTCGATTTGATTGAGTAAATTGTATAGATGTGGAGTTGAGAGTTGCAGGCGCTAAAAGACTAAAGTGCTGCTACTGTATGTCTATCATTTTATTAGAAACTTGAGGTCACCCGCAGCTCCACAGATCCTGATGCTTGTGTGCTACCGTTACCTGCAAATGGAGTGTGTGGTTAATTCGCTGCTGCTCCGCTCGCTGCTTGATCTTTAGGCATTTTTTACTTCTGCCTGTCGAATGCGGTGTCGCTGTAGCGTCTCAGTCTGATCCAAGGCTTTGTTTGCTTGTCGCTTGTACTGTCTCTGTAAACGCTCGGCAGTGTGATAGCTATGAGCTTGGCCTGACATACCTGTTTTTGCCACCTTTATGTTCTTTACCCCTTTTTCATCTTTTGGTTAACCATAACTCCCAAATGCTTCAAATATGAGCTCGCCCTAACGTACTCGACACCTGTGTGCTACCCTTCCCTGCGATTGGATAGTGCGGCCAACTCACTGCCACTTCACACTACTCCGAGGTTTCATCAGCCCTTAATTCTGTATATCATATGTGCTGCCTACTGTTACATTCAGTGCAGAAAGCCTGTGACATGCTCACTGTTTGTCATAAAAGTTAATGATGATGATGTCTACTGTGCCGATGTCTTGCCTGTGACAAAACTACCACCTACCAAGGATTTCTGTTTTATATTAATAGACAAGCATTAGTCATCGTAGTTGATAGGTACAGTAAAAGTATGTAGAAATAGTTAAAAAGTTAAAGCTAAAAATAAGCTGATCGGCTTTAATGTAATCAGTGATATTATTTCAGGTTGAAGTCCACGTACAGCACGTGTCTGTCTGTCTTTCTGTAACTTATTAATACAATGAAATAAAATTTTGTAAGGTTGAGTATCTCACACCTTGTTTACGCTAAGTTGTACTTCTTACATCGACAGCCAAATACACTCCCTGTTGGGTAATCGGAGAGTGAATCAAAGATGAGAGATCAAAAAAGTTGATCGGATAAAGCACATTAAAATTCACTTATACCACTTCAGCACTGTTATTTCATCGGTAAAAATATGAACTAATCCCAGTAAAAATATTTGGTTTAACTTTTCTAATTAATATCTATTGGTGCAGGTGTTTGTTTACATTGAACAAGTATTAAGCAAATGCAAAAGCACTTATTAGTAGCTTATTAAATCCGACACATAACTTGTTCGTAACATCACGTTTACTCAACATTTTGATTTCACTTATTGTGCAGGTTAAACTTCAGGCAGTTTTCTTAGTACTGCAAAAGTTACATTAAATTCTGTCCAGCGGTCGGTTTAAGACGCGCCCACAGTTTGATGCATGCGCAGCACGCTTGTGGTTTGTAAACTGATACAAAACTGCTCATAACTTCCCTTCCACTCAACATTTTGATTCCATTTATGGGGCAGATTTAACTTCAAATCTAAGGCAAGTAACTAAGGATTGGCAAAGTTTCATTAAATTCTGTCCAGCTAGTTTTGCCTGATGCTGTGACAAAATCTGGCTGGACAGACATACAGACAGACAGACAGACAGACAGAGAGAGACGAGTTTCGGGTCCTCCAATGTATGAAATATAAAGATACATCAATATGCATACAGTACATCAATATGCATGTACTGTATGCAGATGAGAGAAAGTCAAACTGAAAGAGTCAACTCAGCATTTGCATTATAAATGAAATATTGGAAGCCACTGAATATTACATGATTTTAGACATATTTTCTACAGTAGCCATGATGATTTGTTTGGTGAGAGCGCCACATAAATCAGTTAAAAATACTGTTCTTTAACAAATAAAAACCTAAAATGCTAAAATATGGTGATTTGCTGTTTCAAGCAAATAGGATGTTCATTTAATATTGTATCAGTCACGGTGCTTTGTGAAGAGGAGTTTTCACTTTTCAGTTTCCACAAGCTGCATTTTATTTCTGTCTTTTCTGTATTATTAAAAAAAAACTTGACAGTCTATTACGTTAATCAATCCATCCATCCATCCATCCATCCATCCATCTTCAACCGCTTATCCAAAGTCGGGTCGCGGGGTACGTTATTCCTTTCTTATTAAAGAACATACAGTATATAAAACTGACACTGAATTACTGCAGCAACAGCTAGTGTATCTTACCTGAACATGCAGTACACTGTTGTAAAGCAAGGATATTATTTTAATTAATTTATATTTATAATATTAATTATTAATTTGTTCAAACGCATTATTTTACATTCCAAATATAAGCTATTTTAGTATTTATGTACTGCATGTATCATTGAGCTCAATAAAAACCCAGAGAATATTTGGTTCCTTAAGACAGGTGCGATTAATAGTCATTACTGTAATAAAACACATTTCATGTCCTTGTCTAAGCCTGCTCTTTTTTACATCCATATAATTATCATTCAGGTAAGAATATCAGTAATGCCACCCTTTCATACTGTATATCCATATTAGATAATTCTGTAATTCGGATAATTATTTCTAATTGTCTAAGCATACTGTAAAGCATACAGACAGGTTTCAAGGCATATTTAAGTGCAGTGAAGAAAGTGATGGGAAGAATTTCCTGACCTTGAAGTCCAAATCATTTCGAAGAGTGTGTGCACACTCGAGTTACGGCTCTAGATTAGCACAAATGAAGGGAAATCAATTCTGTTTCGCAGCTCCCAGGGGTCTCATCTGACTTTGGCTCGTACGCGCCGCCACTGTCACATCACCTCGGCGCTGGAGAGGTGTGCGTTCTCGTGTGGAGGCGGCACAAAGCCACCTTTGTGGTGAATGTGAGGGAATCTTTTAAAACAAGTGCCTCATCAATGGCAGAGTGAGTGATACCAAACTAACCCTGGTCTACCTTTCCAGCTGACAATGAGAAAAAGAATGGCGCGATGTGTGCGATACGGTCTAACAAAGGAGCGGCTTTTCTTCCGCCGGGAGCGCACCGCTGCCAGCTTTATGGGCAAGAAGAAGAGGAAGGTGTAACTCTAGGCGGCCGTTTTGGGTTGATTCAGGTCTGGTTCAGCTTTTCTCACGCCCGCCGGGGTGTGTCCCACAGAGAGAGGGGTTTTCTAACATTTTCACACACGCACACACAGTGAAGCGAACTCTGATACCTACCATACTCGGTAACAGACTTTGAGTCGTGCATACTCAACCATGTTACCTTAAGATCACTCTACTTTCTAGGAGATTTGGTCATTTGATTTCCTGGAACGTAGTTGTGAGACAGAGAGAGATCGGCATGTCTTGTAAAAGAAACCTCAGCATCGCTTCCTTTTATAGCTTACCCACTCTGTCAGTCTTCTCCTTCTACCCATCCCTCGATCTCTCTCTGGGCCCGGGTGCTTTTTTTAATAGTAGTTCAATCCTGAGCAAGGTCATTAATTGCGGCTGGGACCTGGGTTATCCCAGCTCTACTACTACAAAGAGCGAGAGAGAAAAGAAAAGAGAGGAAGAGTGAGACTTCTGAATACCAGGCGTCTACTGAGATTGCCCGTGATTGCTTCGTATGGACCCCATGGCCCACAGCAATTAGGAATGGTGGACCTCGTCGGACTGTGACCTTCTGACCCTCAGTCTTTCTCGCTCTCTTCTTCTGATAGAGGGAAGAGAGGAGGCAGGAGGTCTGGGAGAGCTTAATGACTTCTCGAGCTAGGGACATGAGTAGTGGGTAATTGGTAAAGGATGGCATAATGAAACAATTAGAGACGTAATGACTCTGTACACGTGTGGAAGCAAGGAGCGAGCTGGATCGTGGCACTTGAGAGGTTCAGATAGGGAGGGGGTGGGAAACAGAAAGTATAAAGTGCAAAGAAAAAATTAATAGTATGAATAAGCACTGTTTGCTGAAAATTTCAAAGCCATTACCAGGAAATAGTTTTCATTTGAAACTAATACAAATTAACCAGATGATAGGACTGTGTAAATAAGGCTGAACATAATTTGAAGGCCAAATGAGTAGAGATGTGTGTATAAATATATTTTTAAAAATATATTACTGAAGCACAAGCAAACAGTACTAAAAGATTAGAAAAACAGGAGTGCAAAGGATCAGCAGCGAATGGCAGGATTACCTTGATAACAGAGCAAAATGAACAAAGCAAAACTACAAGCAACAGGCAAGGGACCAACACGTCAAGAGAATGCAATCAAGAAATGGGTTTGGCTGCTGATGAGGGAATTCTAGTGACTGGAGTGACATCGTGACAGTAAGGGTTTTCAAGAAAAATATATAATCAAATATTTCATTGTGAGATTACCCTTACCAAAAAGAAATTTATTCACATGTGCTCGTATATTTATTACATTAGCTTTAAATTGAAAATAAGTAGATATGCTTTGGGGTCACTTTTATATACTTATCAGCGATACATTAAACAGAAATATTCTTGGCTTGAACTGATAAGTATACAGAATAGTTTAGTACAGCTTGGCATATATTTTGTACCTAATAATTTTATCAACACATACTTAAATTAATTATAATTTAGTATTATTGCCTTATACATTAAGTTCAAGTTGGTGGCTCAGTGGAAGGTTTCTCGTCTGCCATGCAGAAGGCCTGGGTTTAATTCCAACCCAATGCCTAAACCCCAACCACCGGATGCAGTGCCGGTCCCAAGCCCAGATAAAATGGGAATGTTCTTTCAGGAGGGGCATTCAACGTAAAACCTGTGCCAAGTTGCATGCAGATCGGATGCTCTGCTGTAGCAACCCCTCGATAGGAGCTGCCAAAAGACAAACAACATAAGTTCAAGTTTACTTGTGATAGAATAATTTAGTGTAAATAGGACATGTATGGGTGAAAGTAAACCTGATATTTTATATACACATTTTTATTAACCCACTCAAAAACTAAGAAACATTTGGTTGATTTTAAATCAAATCTTTCAAGGTGTGAGAGTATTGTAACAGGCTTCATTCATACTGGCTTATAGTATATTCTATTATGATGTGTACATGTGGGATATTTCCAATTCACCCAAAATGGTCCAAGGCAGGTAAACCCTTGAACTGGCAATAGGGACATGGGTGGGAAAGGACCCATGATGCACGCGAGACATGACGTCTACTGAAGCTGAAGCTGCTGAAAAAGTTCATTCTGGCTCTGGTAGAAAGGTGTCAGAGTACACGGTGCATCACAGTTTGTTGCATATAGGGCTGCGTAGCAACAGGGTGCCTATGCTCACTACGCCTACAATTTGCACATTAGCATCAGAACTAGAGCTCAAAGCAGTGAAAGTAGGTGGCCTTGTCTGATTAACCACATTTTCTTTTACACCATATGGTTGGTGGAGTGGGTGTGTGTTGCTTACCTAGGCACTTGTGCCTACAGCTGCATCACAGCCATGATGAATTCATCCTGTGATTGTGATCATGTAGTGAGCCACTGGGAGCAAATTGGAACAAGGAAAAAAAAGTGTTAAGATTTGATGTACACAATCCTTTCTAATTACAAAGATTGTTGAATATCATGAGAAAAATTATAAACAATGCATCATCAGCCTCCTCCTCCAGCAGTTTCAGTTTCACTTTTGTTGTTGACGTCAGCACCCTATCGTGTGTATCTTGTTATATGTAACCGTATAACATCTACCTACTCCTTGTCCAGCTGTATTCACCTGTTGGCCCATAAAGTTACAGTATATTATACCTCAAATATCCCAGTGGAGATTAAGATACAGAACCAGAACCAGTGAGAGAACAGAATCAGATGTAGCAAATGCAACAGCTTCCTGCACACAGAAAATGCATGTCTCATGTATTTTTTATGTTTTGTAGACTTATAATTCTTTGAAAAATATTATCATAACATGCATCACGGCGCCCAAATGCAGCAAAAACAGTGCTAGTAATAGAGGAAGTAAAACAAATTGTTACAGTATAACACATACAGTCACTTTGGTAGGTGATTCATACAACATTAAAATTGTATAATATCCTGTTTTGCAAAACATACTGTATCCCAGACAGTAATTGATGTATCTCTGTACTTCATTATTGCTGGAGTAATTGCAGTAAAAGAAATCATTTTCCAACATTCTCTAAAAATCTATTCAACACATTTAGTTCACCCATGGTCGGCTGCTTTTCTGCAAAGCAGTCAGTGATTAATGTGAAAGCATCGATTTTTTTCTATAAAATGTGTCCATTCCTTGTTATACTTTGCCTAAAATATATATGTTCAATGCTTCTAAATAAGGAATATATAGCAGTTTTTAAATTAAACATTTTGTTATAGACAACTTTGAGTTTTCCAAAATGAGTAAAAGTCAGAAAATGATGTTTATTGCATTCTGCAAAGTGTTTAATTATACATTTAAAAGTATGCAGCGAGTTAACAGTTTAGTTTTTTAGTTTTTTACAGAAAACATTTTCAGCAAAGGAGCATCAATCTTTAATTTGTAAAGCTAAAAGTCAGCCAATCAGACGGCTAATCACTACATTGTGACAAAGTCGAAACGCTTCTCATTCCCAGACAAGAGGCAAGTTGCTTCACAGACAAAGATGATACAGTATAGTTCATAACGACAAAGCCCCTGCACCATGTGAACGATAACTTCAGGTGTTGTACGGCATTTATGTGCACAAAGTAAATCCCAAGTCAGAATCAGCTTAAACTGGGCTAGATGAATACCCTAAGTGAAAATTAAGATTTCATCCCATGAGCCCCAATAGCCAATACAAGCACTACATGCTACGAGGCTCACACAGGAGTAAACACCAATCCCACATGAAGATTATTTCTACCACTAAAATTTACACTATATAATTGAATTGTGTATCAGTAGGAACAAATTGACTGCATTAGCAAATTAAATAACCCTTTACTAATATAAATGTAATGGTTCTGATGAATGGAAAGATAAGGGAAAGATGCGATGAAACCCATTCACACACACACACGCACACACATCAACTGTGTGTATTGGTAAGTCTCATTCACTTACTGTATCACCCTGAGGCATTGTAGCATTTACGCTCTCTCATGGCCATTCCCCCAAACGCTCACCACCTCCCAACATACACACACTCACACACTCCTGAACACTGGCACGCATAATTGACATTATGGTTAACCCCAGATGATGAACGCCCTTGATTTCCCATGAGTCTAAGAAACAGCATGACGTCTAGGGTTTACAGGACTAAGTCTCATGACCTCTATCCACTACACACACACACACACACACACACACATGCACACACTCACTCACTCACACTTAGACATGCTCGCACACACACGCGCACACACACACACACGCACGCACACACACACACGCACACACACACGCACACACACATGCACACACGCACACACAGGATTGTGGGAGGACACATGGGTTTTGGTTAGTTAAATTATTGATTCTGTTTGTAAAGAACTCAAGGAAATAATTTGACTGCCTTGAATTTGATGCTTGTCACTAGAAAAAAAAAATCTATTTCTAAAACAGTTTTATAAGTAAAGCACTAAAATCCTTGATGTAGGTAATCCATATGTATGGTTTTTCACGGTGGTGTTTGGAATAAAAAATATTTCATATTGTAAAATTCTTGTATAGTGGTATAAATGTATACAATATAAATGAACACAAAAAACAAGCAGAAATTCTCCTAGAACTCCACATAAATAGATTTAGGAATTACATTTTTTTTTTTGTTTGTTTTTAAGTCAATCCAGTTTGACTAATACCATCTTTTTAACATCCAAAATTTACTAGACACTTATGGACAAATTCATGCACACTTACACTTAAATTTTCATTTCTGGACCATTGCACAAGACACTTTAATAAGACACTTTTTATGCATATTTGCACATCCCAAGTCATTTTTACTTAATTTTTTTCTTTATTCACACTAAATTTCAAAATTTTTATAAATTCTATTTTTTCTATATTTTCTATATTTCTATCGTTATACTAGTTAAATTTATTTTCTATCATATTTCTTTTTATTCATATTTATTTCTTATCTATAAGCTTTTATTTTTAAGGTCACTGGTGGTCGTATAAGCATTTCACTGCATATCGTACTGTGTATGACTTTGTATGTGACAAATAAAATTTGAATTTGAATTTTGAATTTGACAGACTCAAAATTTCTAAATTTAATTTCATCATAAATTAAGGAGATAATATTCTGGAGTTGATTGCCCATATCGAATTTCAGCTTTAACTTGGTAGCTCTCAATATGTAGTCCAAAGGTGTGCCAATGAAAGTGAAGGAGGCCATCATTAGGATAAAAAAAAAAAAAATCTTCAGAGAGAAAGCAGGAACTTATATGAATTACATTTTTTAAAAGCGGGAATGCACTGGTGGTCTCAGCAACCAGTAGTCTTGGAAGGCCACAGAGGATAACAAACTGAAGTAGGTGATCACAGATTTTTTTTCTTGGTGAAGAAACCCCTTCACAGCATCTAGCTAAGGCAAGAACATATCAAAAAGGTAGGTGTATCATTGTAAAAGTCTGTGCTTAAAGAGATGCCTGGATGAATGAAAACTACTGATAACACAAGGATGGAAAGACCACAATGATGCCATAATTAAAATCTTAGAAAAAACTATTCTCCTCATTCTTTATTCCAAACACCACCGTTTGATCTAAACATTAACTGAAGTTCTTGACCTTTATTCACTGGACTGTTGCCACATCATTGGCAAATTAGATAAATGCATAAATGAGCAGGTTTGCAGGTGTTCTTATTAAAGTGGACAGCGAGTGTACATGCAGAAGCTCAAGAGAGATTGTAGCAACCATTGTACAGTACTTGACCCTCATCTTTTCTTATTTATTACAATGCAGTAATAATAATAATAATAATAATAATAATAATAATAATAATAATAATAATAATAATAAACCATAGTCATGGCATTTATGGTGATTATGTTTTTTTTACTTACAAGCATATTATCATAAAGTCTATTGTGGCACCCAAATCTCACAAAACAACAGTGCTAGTGATAGCATCAGCAAGAGGCAACGAGAAGTCTGGATTTGGTTGTGAATACAAGATAGAAGCACAGTATCGGTTTACTATCATAATTAATCTTATGTTTGAATAACAGCCAAATATATTTCACTTCATTAGGTGTGCAGCTGCCCATTAATGCAAATATCTAATCAGCCAATCACATGGCAGCAGCTCAATGCATTTAAGCGTGTACACATGGACAAGACAATTTCCTGTTCAAACCGAGCATCAGAACGGAGAAGAAAGGTGATTTAAACTACTTTGAACATGGCATGGTTCTTGGTGCAAGAAGAGAAGGTCTCTATTTTTGAAGTATTTATGAAACTGCTGAGCTACTAAGTTTTTCTGAAAAAGAGAAAATATCCAGTGGAGGCAATTCTTTGGGCAATAATGCCTGGTTACTGCCATAGAATGACCAGACTGGTTAGAAGTAATAACAGAAATAACATCTTGTTACAAACGAGGTATGCCGAAGAGCATCTCTGTACACACAATACGCCGGACGTTGAAGCAGATGGGCTACAGCAGCAGAAGATCACAAAAGGTGCCACTTCCTGTCAGCTAAGAACTGAGGCTACAATTTGTATGGGTTTACCAAAATTGGACAATAAAAAATTGGAAAAACGTCGCCTGGTCTGATGAGGCTCAATTTTTGCTGTGACATTCGGATGGTAGGGTCAGAATTTGGCATAAACAAGATAAAAGTGTGGATCTATCCTGTCTTATATCCATGGTTCAGGCTGAAGATGGTGCTGGAATGGTGTTTTCTGGTTTTACCTTTTAGTACCGATTAAACATGGTTACCCTTCATCGGTACCCTTTATGACCACAGGATAAAACACCATGTCACAAAATTAAACTGATCTCAAGCTGGTTACTTGAATATGACAATGATGAGAAGACTCAAATCGGTGTCGATTTTAAAAAGTATACACATTTTTAATAATTTAATAATTATAAAATACGTCTTTCCATCCAAGTCAGAATCAAACTTTGAAAACAAACTTCGTGCACAACTTTTGAAACTTTTGAAGCTTTACACGTGCTTTTGTTCATTTTAATAATGCTCAATCATTTTTATCATGCATGAGTTCCATGTGACTTGGTTTTCAGAATCATTTTCTTTCTTTTTACATTTCTAATTCATATGTTATTTGTTTATATAGATGAATTATTTACAATTTGTCTGCATTTTCACAAAAGTTCTAGGTTGCAGTTAATGACTCTCCCCATGTTGTTTTTTTTCTTTTTCATATCTTTCTTTGTTTTTTTTGGTTGTTTTTTTTTTAAAGTTTTTTTATTTGTTCGGAAATAAAAACCGCATAATTCATGTACATCTGCAGTGTATCAATTATCGCCTTCTTTTTGGTTTCTTATGGCTTCATGGTGTTTTGTTCTTGTTTTTCAGGAAGGAGCGAGAGAAAGGCGGAAATTAATCACTGAGTCCATTAAGTCTAAGCTCGTAAAGCAAGCATAAGGTCAAATGAGGTGATCATTGAGGAGTTAAACTTCCATCAGAAGAAAGTGTGTGTGTGTGTGTATGTATGTGTGTGTGTGTGTGTGTGTGTGTGTGTGAGAGAGAGAGAGAGAGAGAGAAGTTTGTTGGAAAACAGAGATGTAAATGGCCTTGTTTAGTAATTTATAGATGTGGGAATTGAGCACGAGTCTCTACAGAGTCATAAACTATTGATGAAGCTAATCTTTTAGATCCTGCCAACATGATAATCAGAATGTGAATGACAGCGAGAGGCAGAGCTTCACCCACACATGTGCACACACACACACGCACACACACTGAATTCTGCATTACTGTTCATCTGTTTTAAGTAATATAGCATACTCCAATGGTAACCATGCACTGTTGTTACAGTATTATATACTGTACAGACACCTTTTATAAATATGTATGTTCACAAAATGTACACTATAAAATCATCCGCTAAACTATTAAACAAAAGTACAGAACACTGGGTGTAAAAGTCTTCAGCTCATGCGTTCGGGATAAAGTGTGCACATTTCTCATGCTAGAGAAGTTTACATGGTGTTTACAGGAGTGTTAAATGTGCAGGGTCATTACTGTTAGCTCCAAAATGCATTAAAGAGCAAGAGTGTCTTTTCTAGAGATGTGATTTCCTAGTGATCTCTTTAACACTGACAGTCATCGTAACATTTTTACAAAAAAATCTGATTTTATTCTGCATTATTCCAATATTCAATTTCCATTGAAGTTCCCTTCTAATTCAGTTCAATTTCTTCAACACCTTACTTACCATGTGTGTCTTTAAATCACACTTCTGCTGTTTGGATTAGATCAATAGAATTGTGTATTATCATACATCAATCAAATCTTGTACAAACCAGAATTTGAACCAGCACTGCTTTCTCGATTCTTGCAGTGTCTCCTCTTGATTAATTAAACTAAAAGAAAACCACAGCTCAGCGTCATCTGACTCCTAATTTATTCTGACAATTACGAAGCCTCCTATTACAAAGGAACGGATGAATAATGTACAGCACTCCACTGAGCATGGCTGTAATATCCCCCATGAGCGAAGACGCAAGAGAGGTTTATACAGCATGCAGATTAAACATATTCTTTCAGCGCATCTTTAACGTTGGCCATAAAATGTAAATTATGCAATGGTTTGGATAAATCTTTAATTGTCTCTCTTTTGGTCGGGACGGTGTGTGGAACGGCCTTGAGAAAGTCACACTTTGGTGGGGAATTCATGTAACGAGCAAATACTGTACATGTGATCAATAAAGGTGTGTGTGGGTGGAAAAGTAAAAGGTGAAGGAAATTGGCTGTAGGTTAAATGTTTTATAAGCTTTCAGGAGTCAGGTCCAGGTATTATACAGTAAAACTACTCGAACTTTTCAGATCTATTATTGTTTATGTTAATATCATACTTCAGAGTAAACACAACATGTATGAGCAGTTTAACTCATATGTTGTCCATTTGAAACATTATTGTCAGTTCTGAGATAAATTTGTGATAACTGTGTAAACATTTATAGGGACTATAATTTAATGATTATAGGAGGAAAATGTGTCTGAAGTAAAAATTCAAATAAAAAAAAATCAGTGACTGTAATATTAAAAATTCTAACATAATTATCTTGACTGAAAAAATTCACAGTAGAAACTTTTGATATCCTGATGGTGTTAAAACAATATATAAATATTATAATACAATATTACCATTAACATTATTATAATTACTACTACTATTATTATTATTATTATTATTGTTGTTTATTTTTTACACATTTTAGTACTCTGTATAATTTACTGCATTCTTGAATTTTTTTTATTAAGTTTAACAAATTGAAAACTGTGTTATTTGATTCCATACATTCATTTCATTCCATATTTTTTTCTTTCTATTTTGAATACAAATATACCATTTATTATAACATTAACTCTGTAAATGAATTTATGAACATATAAATCTGTGTGTGTGTGTGTGTGTGTGTGTGTGTGTGTGTGTTTTGTCTAAACAAAGGTCTGCTGTTTCTGTGATGTTTTCTACCTCTCTGTGGAATGTCATTATATTCTCTTTTCTTTTATATAATTGTCCAATTAAGGCCTGACAAATCAAAATCCAAAATACAGACAATTACTATTTTATTGCAATAACACAAAAGACAACATGAGGTGCTCTCCCTCCGATTCATTTTACATCACTCTGATTCATTTTACTGAGATCATTCTGTGACTGCTTTCACTTTCACATGCCACTATATTATCACTCCAAAACCTACAGTATGCGCATAGTCTTAATGACAAGGAAAGGACGATAAACACAAGACAGCAAGAGTCATCATGAGTGACTAGCTAACTGATAAAGTAAATCTCATTGACAAGCGCACAGGAGAGATATTGATGTAAAGTTTGGACTGTTTTATATTGATATAAAAGTGCATTATCATCATTGTTGGTCAGGAGGAGAAGTTCATTTAGAGTTAGCAGCCTCAGAAATCACCAGTTAACAAACAGTACCTCAGATTAGAGCCGATATGAAGGATTTACAGGGCAGACACATCTCAATATCAACTGTTTAAAGGAGATTATTGCATATTCTGGATGTGTTTAGCATTGTTTTACACTGTAGAAATAAATAAAATTAAGGCATGACCATGGTGTTAGAAACTGATCCCAAACATTTAAGCGGTTGTGTATATACAGTACACAGTTTGACAGTGGCTCAAACGGTTAAAGCTGTGGGTTACTGTGTTACTGAACGAAGGTCGGGGGTTTGAGCCAGCCCCAGACAATTTACCACTGTTGAGCCCTTGAGCAAGGCCCTTAACCTTTTCTGCTCCAGGGGCGCTGTATCCTGGCTGAGCCTGTGCTCTGACCCCAGCTTCCTAACTAGGATATGTGAATATATATAT
>JAOVVA010000029.1:15542746-15561705 GCA_028565275.1 Leiocassis micropogon | reverse complement strand
ATATATAAAACACTAATCACACTGCTATCTCTAACCTCTCTATCCCTAATCCATTAAGCGAAGTGAACCAAACTATTTAAGTGCACTACTTACAATCCCAATTTGTATGTAAAGTCATGAATGATTAAAGTCAGAGCATAGCTTTGAAATAGTTGTACTGTAGTTTATGGCTTTATTGAAATGAAATCCAGCAATATTGGTCCTCTGATGTGACAAACCTATTTGCTGTAATTTCTGTTTTGTGTTTTTTTTTTTATCAAGTTCCAGAATATAGAATGCTCTAAAGAGATCTAGCAAAAATAGCCAGGTTAATCCCCTTACTTTGTGTGCATAGCGCAGAAAGCGATGAAATTAAGCAATAACAAAGCATCAAGGTGTGTACCCAGAAATACAAGAACCAGTTGAGGAGTGTAACGAGTAAACCAACATCTAAAGGTTTTTTGTGTTTATAGGGAACTCCCTATAAATATCAAAAGCCTTGTAATATCCTGGATACAATATCTGCTTGTCCAATGTTCCCAGACTAGCTAAGTAGGAGGATACAACTCATGAAAGTAATGTGTATACAGTAGGTTGCAAAAGTCCAGTCTTGGGTAATAATTGAAAGCATTGCGGATACATGAACGTTTTCAGTAATCCCACACTAATTAAAGTGGTTTGTTTGTGGTAATGCTGCCTTACTTGGTCTTGGTACGCTCACTCTCGGCTTCCAAAGGCTGGATGGTCATCAATTCTTAACTTAATCTGTTATTCACAAGAAAGAAAAGGTGACGTAGTATTTTGGACTGTTAAGTGGTGGGCTGTGCTTTGACGCATGCAAAAATAAATGTCAATAAAAGTACAATACATACAATGTGTGTATAAGCAGACAGAATTTTCTTTAAAATGTGATGTCTTTTATCTCTGTACAATATATCTGTTTGAGTGATATAGAGAGAAATAAAATTGACAGTGCTTTCTCTGTGAAGCATAGAGGGCAGGGAAAAAATGGAGTTTGACAAAGTGAAAAAAATGATGTTCTTTCTTGTTTCGCACATCTTGTAAGCTTGTGTGTGTGTGTGTGTGTGTATGTGTGTGTGTGTGTGTGTGTGTGTGTGTGCTGTCAGTGGTTCTCTTAAGGACAAGGTGAATAATTTAGTCAGAGCAGAAGCTTGTTCCATTACCTCAGCCTTCTGTTTCAGCCATACAGTCCTGTAGGTTACTGTTTCAACCAGGGCCCATAGTTATCACAGCAGGAAATCAGTTTTAATCAAGGAAACATTTTCATTCCTTTACAGATCTGTGTTCCAACCAAGTACTATTTGAAAAAGAATTTGTATGACAATTACAGGAATATTTCTAAGAAATATAACCATTAGGTAAGAGTAATGGACAGGATTGATACCTAGGAGTTTTCATAAGATGGGCACAAACGGAAAACGTGTGGTCAGGGTCACAGGGGTATGGAGCCAGTCCTAGTAAGACTTTGAAAGACAAGGTGAGAGAATTGCTCTAGATGAGATGTAAGTCCACTGCATGGTACCACAAACATTAACACAATGTTTTTTCGGGAATCTGGCATAATTATTCCACCTACCTGGATATTGGACAGTGGGAGGAAACCTGAAAGTCTGGAGGAAAACATATGAAAGCAAGCACAGGAAAAACATATGAAACTCTGCATAGCCAGTAACCCAATCTCAAGATCGGACCAGGTACTAGGAGCTCTGAAGGCGCAATGCTGTCCACTACCACCAACAACAATGCTGAAATAATTTGAGTATTGAATATTGTATTAAAATACCGTATTTTACATAGATGTCGATTTCTGTAAAGCTCACCACAAGACAAAAAAGTTACAACTCTGATAAAAATGATAATGAGGGGCCAGAAAATACTTCTCCTTGGAATTACAGTACTTGCTATGAGCAAAATGCTGATCCCTAGACTTTCTACCGGCAAACGAGTACTCTATATAAGAACACCTTCTTCTGGTTGGGCAAACTAGTGATTATGCTACAGAAGAAGCTGGGCACTATAGACCAATAGAGTCAGCTCTCTGTTTAAACCTTTAGAACTTTTAAAGCAAGTTGGCTTCACTTCCCAACTATGTTGGATCCCTTGCGTCATGTCAGTTTTTTTTTTTTTTTTATGGAGCCATGCAAAAGACTCCACTGATCAAATATGTAGGTGTGAATTATTAAGGACAGATTTGTTATCAGATGAATAAGAAATGCAGAGTTAATGGCCAAGTTCTACAGTATGAGTGTAAGAACTTCTCAAAAGTGCATCTTGCTGTTTGAACTGGCTTATTTAAGATAAATAGTGGTTGTAATGTTTCTGATCAAAGGAAGATAAAAGAACTTTTTCTAGTCTCTGAAAGCAGTAGTGATAATGCATACCTATAGAAGACAGTGCAGATTCAGTCACATGTTAGGGCTTTAGGAGGAGATAGTGATAATTGTCACCGAATAAAAAGAATGCTTGTGTAAATATTAAAATAGAAACTTTCAAGGACATTTCTAGCAGGTGTTTATTTATTTGCATTTAATTTTTTTTTTCTCTATGATTAAACGGAGAGGGACTGGCATCCGTCCTTGCAACCAGTGAACCTACAGTAGGATATGCTCTGGATTCACCAGGATTGACACTTATTGAAGGTGAATGAATTAAGAAATGAATGAATTAAATAGTTATTAAAAATGTTTGCCCTTTGTCTTCTATAATACAGTACCACAGTTAATTGAATAATACCAACTGAAGTGGCAGAAATTAATAGTGTCTGGTCTGATATCGGTGTTTTCTCCAACGCTCTCCACGTTTTTCCCGCTATTGTATTCGAAGCTGCCTCATATAAAAAATGGTCTTGTGAAAATACGAGTTGGAATTTCAAAGATTCAACGTCGACATTTGTTACCCTTTGGAAACTAAATCAGTGGTACGTTTATTTTGAGAACTTGCCTCAGGCCACATGAGCATATTTTAATATGCTTGTTAAAAAAAAAAAAAAAAACTCCCCACAGTAAAAGCAACACTAATATCTTAATGGCCTCGTTTAAAAAAGGAAGAAAGAAAAAAATGATATGCAGAAAAACATGGATTATGAAGAAATCCAATTATAATCAACTGATTGGCTGTCTGTAGTAATAATTTGATGAAGAAGAGGCAGTTCAATTTTGGAGCGATTGCCCTTATTAAAACGCTTTGAGGAGAAGCATGCTTATTACTCTGTTTTGATACAGATGAGATGGAGTCTAACTTTATTAATTTCCTGTAATATTAATAATCATGTTATCCCTTCGGCTGTGCTGCATTGGGAGAAGAAGCTGAAATAATTCCTTGATGATTCCTGAAATGATTCCACACATGGGATTCCTAAAAGCAATCATGTTTTTAAAGTATAATTTGCCTTTTCTTTTTTTTCTTTTTTGGAGTTTATACCCCTAAATCTACCCATTCCATTTGCAATCAGAGTAAATAAACAGGTTCTGAAGCTATAAATTATAATGAGGCAATAATGCCAGTCTAGATTTGTTTATTATTTCTGTCAAGAATAAAGTAACACATGTTAAACATGGTCTCAAAGGTGCAAATTAATCCTAATTCACATTAACCAGGGCTTATGATGTAATAACAGAAGGCTTGTAAAAAGGGCAATTACATAAATCTAAACAAATACTATGGTCAAAGTTGAATTACATATTTTCTATATATAGAAATATATATATATATATATATATTCTATATATATTCTCAATACAGTTTATACAGTATCTGCTTTTCCTTATGGAACCAACCAAACAGCAGCTGTTTTCCTGACCTAAGACATGTTAGTTACCAGGATTTTAACTCTGACCAGACACACAAACTTAATGTTAATGACTCTGAATACAAACTTTAATCATAAATACGATGATACATTAACTCAAAGCAGTCAACACTGATTTCAAATATCAAATCATTTTTATTTTAAGATCTTGGCTAAAGCTAAACATCATGATCGATTTATTCATTACATTACAGGATTCTTGCTGATCTTGAAACTCTGGGGAGATTTGTCAAAATATGCATAACACATTTAGAAGCTGATCTTAATAAAGCCAGCAATGGTTACGAATTTGCATAAAATCATGCTGTCAGATCACCTCATTTATTTACTGTACATTGCGTTAATGTTACTTATGTTTCAGATTTTTACAAGAGCCACAGTCCACATTACCTTTATCATATTACAAAACCAGAGAGATTCTCATGAGACAACTGCTCCTTACTACTTTATAGACAAGGGTTTCTCAGCTCCAGTCCTGGACCCACTGGATGGCAGTTTCAGATTTTTTTTATTCCCAATTCCCAGCACACCTGAGGCAAAGCGTCGACGCGCTTGATAATTAGTGGGTTAGATGTATTAGGAGTGTTGACAATAAAAAAAATGTTAAAAATGGAAAAAGGACAGTGTGACATAATATGGAAATATGGAATATCGTGTTATATAATTCCAGCATTACTGAATACTAAAAAGCCACAAGGTGTAGATTTTTTTTTATTAATCGCCTGATTCCAACATATTTTAAGTTGCAATTTTCACATTAATGTAATTGTTTACAGGGACATGTTGTCATTTACAGTAAGTGCAAGAACCAGAAGCATTGATACGTTAAAGCTTTCTGTATTTAACATCTATGGAAGAAGTCTTCTACAGTCTCTCAGTAACATGCAGCCTCTTTTTGTCTTATTAATGTCTATTCTGTCATGCATGGTGGTGATAGAATTACTGTATAGATCTGCTACCATGTCTTGTGATAAAAGGAATGATTCTTGCAGATGTTCTGCAACATTAAATATATAATACCATCAAACTATAAGCTTTCATTCTTTGTTCTTTGAATTATTTAATGGCAAATTGCTGTTGTGTAAAAGGAATACACCACGCTGAGACATGCAATCTGGAGCGGCATCACACCCCTGTCATTAACTTAACTGATGTTGCAAAAACTTATTTATATATCCTTACTGTTAGAGGGTTGCATGCTTCTGGTTCACATTAATTATCTTAAGATATCTCTAGGACTTGCTTTTAGAACTGGAAGCTACAGTAGCTGTGGTAAATTTGAACATGGTTTGGAAAGACCCACACTAGCATACTGTATATAAGGTTTGTCACATAAGTTTTTTTTTTTTTTTTTTTTGGGGGGGGGGGGGGGGGGTAAAAAATGAAGGAACTCTTTGTAGATCTCTACAAACAAAAATAGGTTTATATTAAAATATTTCTAAATAGTATACATTTCACTGACTCAGGTGAAAACCATGTACTGGCTAATATGCTATCTAGGGTGAAGCATGGTGGTGGTAGCATTTTGCTATGGGACAACAAAAGTTAAAAAAAACAAAGCCAACACCAGAATGGCTTTGGGACACATCTTTGATTGCCCTTAAGTGAGAGAAATTGGCCAAATATAGGTGTGCAAAACTTGTCCCCAAGCGTATATGAGAAGTCCCCAAGCTGTAATTTTTTAAATAAAAGAAAAAAACTTTAAATTGATTAATTATTGCAAATTCAATGTGGACATTACCAGGCAAAAGTCCATTTAAAATAAAATCTTTAACAATGGGTCTGAATACAATGCATGTATATGATTGTTTATTTAATTATCTGTGTACAACTGCCAAGTCTGCAGTTTTTTTTTTACTGTAAATGTAAAATGTTAAAAAGCTGATCTTGCATGAGTGCAATATGGCATCAGTCAACAATATATTTGTTTTATTGCGAAATTAATTAAAAAATAAATAAATAATAGTTTTATTCTGCAATTACATTTGCATAAAATGAACCATCACTGCATTTAACTTCTTCAGACAGTTTGGCATCATCCAGGAATTCTTTCTATTTCCATGTTTACCTTTGACTGAATCACTTTGTGATGAGAGCGTTATAAAGACGTAAAACAAGGGCCAGCATTGGAAAGTTTCATGAGACACGACACATACACACACTTTTTAATTGCTCTGTGTGTGTGCGTGTGTGTGTGTGTGTGTGTGTGTGTAATTTGGTGCTCTTTTCTTCCACCATTTTTCAAGGTGACACCGCAGGGTCCTTCAGGGCTTTCTTTCCAATCCTTTTTGGGATTGAAATTATGATGGAGTAATTTTTCCACCGAAAATTGCCTCTGTCACTTGTGGTCGGTATCTCTCCGTATATTTCTCAAGTGGATTTCTCTCTCTCTCTCTCTCTCACTCTCTCTCTCTCTCTCTTTCTGTCTTTCTGACAGATACTATGGCAATCTGGTTCTACTCATTAATCCTTAGTATGATGTTGCCCGAGATAAGTTGATTTACCATTCAGGTTTTATAACGTTATGGGTCTTTACGTTGCTTCTGAATATCTCAATTATTTATGACTGCCTAACAATCGGGCAATCACCAGAAAGCTACTTAAAAAAAGAAAAGAAAAAAAATATATATATTATATATATATAATGTATGTGACATTAAATCTCACATTTAAAATAAAAATAAAACCAAATACACTTGTGCTTGCAAATACACCTGCTTGTTTCTGGTGTAAAATAAAAAAAAAGGGTTGTGTCATTAGAGATTTACTGGCTGATTCCTCTGAGGAAACTTGCCCTCATTTTTATTTTCAATAGAAACTTCTCTAATTATATTGAAGTTAACTTACTGGTGGTCGCTTCAAGGGCAAAAGAGTTACGTGAGCGTGGTTTAACCCTAAAAGCACGGCTAGGTGGAATATTTCTGCTATTTTTAGCACATGGAACGTGGTACAGTCGCTGAACGAGCATGATGCAGGTGACAGTTACATGGGATTAAAAATGAGGGCAAGAAATAATATTACATTTAGACTTGAAGCAATGTGAAGGGGAAAAAATTTGAATGAGAAAAAAGAAGACAAGATTAAGTAAAGTGAAGAGAATAGTGACAAAATATTATAAAAATATAAAATAAAAAAACAGTGAAAAAAAAAAAAAGAACACTGATAAACATGCAGGAGTCTCAGAAGAAAACATTGAGAAGATTGAGGCAATACAATAATATTATAATATATAATATAGAAAATATTATTTAAACACAACTGAGAAGGAAAGATAGGACAAGAGCAGAGGCAGTGCTTGGGTTTTAATCAGTACACTAAGGCCTTAAGTCACTCCAGACTTCTTTCTGCTTCAGGGTTTTTAGACACCATATGGCGTTGAGAGATGAATCATTCATCTCCCACTGTAATTCTGTAATTCTGCTTCTGCGTCCGTAACCCTGGACAAACATATTTTCATACAACTCCTGACCTGCACTTAAGGAGATTTATTTATTTATTTTTTTTTTTGGTAATTTTTGTAATTTGTCCCCAGGCTTGTTTTGAATACACATACAGTACAAAGCTGAAAAGCTACATCAAATTCACACAGATGTCTAAAACATAACGATTTGACTTCGCAGGTGAGCTGACACAGATTTTTTTTTCCACCCTTTTGAATAGGAATACAAAAAGCTCCTTTTTTTCTCCAGCGTGAGACCGTCTGCCCTGTCCAGCACACATCCATTTGTCTGCTCTGGCTTATTGTCCTGCCTGCTTGCTTCGGTCATTACATCACAATTATGAGGGGGGAAAAGGAAACGGCCAGAAAAAAAGAGAGAGAGAGAGAGAGAGAGAGAGAGAGAGAGAGAGGGAGAGAGAGAGAAATTTAGGTCAGTGGAGATGAGCTTGCGGCGATCTGTCTACCACGGGAGTACACACACACACACACACACACACACACACACACACACACACACACACATATATGAACGCACACACACACACACACACACACACACACATGAGAGAAGGGTCACTCACTAGCATCATATCCATTTTAATGAGAAATAACTGATTACAGGTTCTTATTATACAATAAGTGTATGTTATGTACTGTTAAATAATTTCACAAAAAATATTACAATTTGAAATATTACAGACTTGATTGTAACTAAACAGGAAGTGAATTTCCTGTAAATCAGGGTGTTGAGACTTTCACTCTTTAACATTCCCAGTGATTTCAATGAATATAAAAGCTACTGAATAATGTGCTTTAAAATGAATAGCTGAGAGTTTAATATGTAAAGGTACAGATTATATTAACAAGGTTTGGCACTGGCAGGTAATTTACCGCTCACTTTGGAGACATACCTTACAGTGCATGCTATCTTCACTTATACTTGAACTGATTCTCTATCTCATGCCTATGCAGTATATGGAAGCTGTGATTTTATCCCCAGCAAGAGTTTGGCCAGGTTGAACATCACAGCACCACACTGTCAGTGTTAAACAGTCACAGAGCAAAGATCAAAAGCCTGTGATTGGGACAAGTGAAAGCACCAGGTTTGTTAAGACTGCCAAAGTCAAAAGAAAAGTAAAAACAAGGCATGTTTAATACAGCGGAACAGAAATCACAATCAATCTTATAGACATAATTGACAAAACATCTTTAAAAAACTGACATACCTCTTTTCAATTAGACTTTGTAGTAATGTTGTTTTCTGACATATTTTAATTCCATCCATATTTGAGGTTCCCTTGGATCTCTTCTAAGATCTTCATGAGTAAGAGTATCCAGGTAATAACCATCTTTAAATGTTTTTGCCGTATCAGCTATTTCTTAATGACAAGATACCTTCATCACAAAAGTCAGGAATGTCATAAAGAGGACTCACCTTTGGACTAACCATAAATGTGGTCAGAAATAGCCACAAAACTTACACCACTGAGATGGATGATGTTCATCTGATGTTATAGAACCTGGAGAAGGTTCAAGATGATGCCATGAGACATTGCTTGGACATTGTTATTTGTCTGACCTTTCTATAGGCCATGGCACTGACACTCACCACCCAGCAGGTCAGGATCTGCTCAGACAAGGCTGCCATATTCAAGTCAGATACTACTTTTTATCATAGTTAATTTGAAAGTAAATATACTAATAAATTGATATGACTGAGGTATCTTTTTATTTAAAGCATGGATTATTTATAGGACTGGCCATTTTTCTAACCTCTAAGATTGTTCTGTATACACCAAATAAGACACATCAAATGCTTTTGGGGGATGTAAGGGCAGGAATTTGATTATTGAGATATAAACTTATTTTTTGCTTTGAAAGGTTAAAAATGTGGCATTTGAACAAAACCAGAAGTACTGGTGAAAATTTATTCCATGCGAATTGTTTCAATAGAATGTAAAAATCACTCCATTTTTCAAACTCCTATGTCCAAACTCCATAATTATGAGACATGTTACTCTATGTGATTCTACTTGAATTAAAAGTGTTTCTTGACACTTTACATGCCTTCTATGGAAATATTTGATTGTTTGCTTGCATCTCTTTTTTTTCAGCTTCTCAAATATTCTTATCACCTTTGCTCATGTAACAAAGCGCAGCGTTTACAAACTTCTGCAACTGAAAAAAAAATTGTAACCATGTAATAAGCATGTTGTTGAAGGGTGGAGAGTAACATTGTATTGCGTGCATTTCCCCAAAGTCAGAATTACATGTTAGACCTAAAGAATTTAAAGGGGTATTAAAATAAAATAAAAAAATAATGCCACATGTTTTAGTCAAAAGTTTTGACACGTCTACTTGTAGAATGCTTCACATGCTACTTTTATATAAAAAAATATTATTATAAAAATATTATTATTAAAATATAAAAACAACAAAAACAACAACATCAACAACAACAACAACAACAACAACAATAATAATAATAATAATAATAATAATAATAATAATAATAAAAACAACTAATTATTATACACTGGATTATACACTGAGCAAAAAAAAAAAAAAGGTTGAGATGGCACTGTGCTTTACTTGGTTTACCATCTCTCATCATCAATTTTTAGACATTTGTAAATATATTTTAATAAGATTGCTTTCTAAGATAGCATCAATGCTTGTTTTTTTTTTTTTTTTTACATTTTTTTAAATTTAAAACACACGAGCTTTTTATACGATTATAAGAAGTTAAGGGGGGTCATAAAGTACAACAAAAAAAAAACAAGCGAATAAACAAACAGCTGTGCGGAAGTAATTGACCGGGGGCGGGGCGCTCGGTGATGAGGGCGGGGCTTAGCGGGCGCTCGAGAGTGGGCGGAGCGGAGAGCGTCGCTCCAATCCAGCTCGCGCCCGGCGCGGTGAAAACCTCGCGGCCGCAGGTGTCATGTGAAGCGCCGCGTGCTCGCTGTGTCTGCAGCAGTGTATCTGTTAGTGTGTGTGCGTGCGTGTGTGCGTGTTGAAGGAGATGTTTCTGTTCTCTGTTGCACAGTGACACCGGGCAAAAACTTTCTCTCCGAGGATCTTGATTTTGTCCTTCTTGCTGTTGTTACTTGTGTTTTAAGTGTGAGTTGTGTTTGTGTATGAGTGAGTGCGCGTGTGTTTCTTCATGCCTGCCGCGTCCGGGAGCGAGTCGCCACCACTATGCGAGGTAAGAACTCGGACTCCGTGCCTGCGCGCTCGTGCCTGCGCGCGTGTGCGCTAATGCATGATTCATTACGGAGCAGCTTCATATGGATCATCACTCTGATTCATCTGCTCAGGGTTTGTTTTTCTCTCGTATAAGCCGCTGTGAGACAGTGTAGTGTGTGTGTGTGTGTGTGTACGCTTTGTAAACTCACAGCAGCAGTGCATATGAACACTGACGTTTTAAAAAAATATATATATAAATCCTTTCAGTTATATAGGTAACTTCATTTTTACTGTGTGCATTGTCTTTGGCATCATTACTGTTGCATTAGTGCTGTTATAGTATTTATTATACTGTAACACTGCTGTACACTTTGCTTACTGCAGCACTCCAACAGTGTTAACTCAACACTGGCTTTTGTTTGTACGATCGTCATCATCAGACAGTAAATTTTTTTGTGTTTAAATGTGTTTGCTCGAACGTCCTTCTTATAATTGGGTTGTGTGACCACTGTATTTATTCCCATTTTTACAATGGTAGACATTCACATGTGCATTCACACTCTACGGGCAATTTTGGGAACAGCAATTTGCCTAAGCTGGGTGTCTTTGGACTGTGGGAGGAAACTGGAGAACCCGGAGAAAACCCACCGAGCGCAGGGAGAACATGCAAACCCTATGCACACAGACCCCGAGGCGGGAGTCGAACCCCGACCCTGGAGGTGCGAGGTGGCAGTGCTAACCTCTAAGCCACTGTGTGCTGTTATAGTATTTATTATACCGTACGCCTGTAAACTATGCTTACTGAAGCACTTACTTAATTCAACACTGGTTTCTGTTTGTATGATCATCACCAGACACCTATTTTTCCGTGTTTACAGACGTCCGGTTGCGAAATATACTCTGTGGCGACCTGTAATTTGTATATAGTATTAGGCTTATAATATTTCTTATTTTAATATAGGAGTTTATATGCTTCAGGTTTAATACTGAACAGATTCGCTTCTCTCTCTCCCTATGTATGTGTTTAATTTCTTTATTTTTTTCTTTATTTTTTTCTTAGTTTGCACAGTGATTGAAAGCTGTAACATTTCCTCCTACAAATGTTTATTTGTTGATTGATTCACTAAATGTACTCTAGTCAATCCATCCACCTCTATCTGTCTCTCTGACGCTCATCATCTCGTCACTGTGCAGCTCCCGGCACGGCCCGCTCCATGCAGTAGTTGGACAATTTTATTTATTTTATATTTTTTTCAGGTTTAATACATGTTTACTCCCATAATTTCCTTATTTCCCCGCTACGTTATGTCCTAATGTCTTCACTCATTTATGTCTTTTCAAGCCTGAGAAATAACTAACTGTTAGCGGTTGCTAGCTGGCTGAAGCTTTGTCCAAACTGACAGAGCGCACTGATGGAGAACAGATACAAACAGACATGTTAATAAGGCAGATGTATAATTATGAGAAAATAGGCTGAAATATGGAACAATTTCAGATATTATTCATACTTAAATTTATGAAAGAGAAGAAGAAGAAAAAAAAAAACCCCGCTCTGAAATGTGGAAAAGCAGTGTTGACATGTTGAGGTCGTCCACAAGGCGCCGCTTCGCGCCCAAATCCCTCACTGCAGCTTCCGGTCGGCCGCTTCCTTTCTGTGCCTTTTTTTTTTTAATTATTATCCTTTCTATACTTTCTGTCCCCTACAATTATTTGGAGGCTTTTATACTTAGAATTTCTTCTTTAATATAAAGAACAAACTCTAAGAATATATATAAAGCATTTTGTATGTTGTCACGCGTATTACCGGGCCTTGCGGAAAGAGACACATGTCCACACATCACTAACTGCATTTATTTTGCTCACAGCTTCCGGGTGATTACGTGACATGAGATATATAATATTATTCCTTATTTCATTGTTTCTGGACCAATACATTTGCTAATGCAGGTTGAAGGGAAATTAAAAGCTAGACGTACTCTGTTATGAGTTTCTGTTATGGTTAAAAAAAAAAATGAACATGTGTGCTTTATTAGTTTTTGTGTGATAGTGACAGTGCTAAAATCTAAAAAAAAAAAAAAAAAAAGATTACCAAGCTGTACTGTATGTTAGCTTATCCCAGTCTTTTACACAGTAATATTAATGTGGTGTAAATGATTTACAGTGCATATTTCTACCTTTAGAGGACTTGTACACTACATACATCTTCCCAGGTGAAAGATACACACTAAAGGGACAAATCATCAACCTACCTGAGTGACTATGAACAGTACAGGTTACTGAGAATAATAAGACCATAACAATAACTCAATTACTGTTTTATTAAACTAACAAAGTGTCTATATATATTTTTAATCACAGAGACAAAGCTGGATCTGTTTGACTTCATACATTTGCAGTTTTTAATCTTAAATAAGAATGAAATAAGGACCAACACTGAAGATGAAGATGTTTGGCAGTGACGTGCTAACATTGATTAATCCACTATTTCTTCTTTTCATGCTTTATATTAATGATTGTAGCACTCTTTAGGCATAAATAAGGTCATAGATAAGTATAAATATGTTTAAACCTTTTTTTCGGTTGTGCAAAAAGAATAATAAAAAAAGTTATGGAAACTTATGCAAGTTATTACAAAATGCCCTTTTTTTAACATATGGAGGTGAACAGATTGTGCTTAATTGTCTGTGAGACAGCAATTATTTTTGCCCCGGGGATTTCGTCCTTGTAAAATCAGGTAAAACCATGTATATACAGTATAATATTGAATTGGCCGTTTTTATATTTGTTTAAAAATCAAAACAATAAAAGGCATATTTCAATGATTTTTACAAATGAATTGATCTTTTTGGTAAAGTGGGAATATGGACCTACATTTTCATTGTCCTTTATTTTCCATTGTAACTTTTAAATTTATTTAAGCATAATAGGAAGTTGAAATGAACATGCAGCTTTGAAGCCAGTGATTTAAAAATATCAGCAGTCCATAAAGTTTTAAAAGCATGTGTGTTGCTCTTAGCTTGTGTGAGTTACGTGACTAGACACACACTGACGTTTAATCTTTGTTTACAGTAGGTAAGGTGTGTGCGTAATATTAATGGTTAATATTAATCATAACGTTGTATTAAGTTATGATTAATAACTTATAGTTTAAATCATGTCTTTAGAAAAAAAAAACAAGATTTTGATATTATTTAGTGGAAATCTGCTAAAGTGTTGTGCGAGATTTATGACAGTATGTTGTTGCTGATGGATTTCATCATGTTGTGAGTTTTACATGAGGATACAGTCAGAATGGCCTGCATGTAGCATTGTAGCATTCGACTCTTTTAGACAACATCCACTGTACGTATCGTACATGTTAGGTTTGTGAGGTGTGTTTTTGCAGGGAACACGGATAGCGTTCCATTGTAAAGATTTTGCCTGTCAGTCACGTCCGAGTGTGTTGTAGGAGGCTCACATGTTTCAATGTTATACAGGAATCAAAAGCTTTCTCTGATTGCCAGATTGATTAAAAGTACACCAGCAAAGCATCCGATCTAGTAACCCGAGACCTGGTTGCCTTCCAGAAGCCTTTCTCCATTTCACCAGGATGTAATTCCTATACACTCTCTCTCTCTTTAGAGAAACAGAGAGAGAGAGAGATTTTGAAATAATTGAAAATATATTAGCAAGCTTTTCACTTTCTCTAAAGTTTGCTTCAGTTCTGATTAGAGTGAGAAATCTCTCTTTCACCCCCTTTTTGTCTGTTTCCACCAAAAAAAGACCAAAACGTAAACTGAACCCCACTTTGTTGGGAAATTGTTCTTGATTTTTGATTCTGTGTTACACTTGCTCTAGATTTTTGTGTCACAATGTGTGTAGTAGTGTTCGCGTGTAGTAGTAGGGCACACAAGCACCTTTTACACAATCTGATTAGTTCTAGACCATAAAGCCTGGAACAGTCGGTCAGAACAGGAAATTAAAAAAAATAATTTAGTAAGTTAAGGAATGCACTTGAGTAGTCCTGTAGCAAAGGATGAATCGTGAATCCTTGGCTTAAAAAAATAAAAAAATAAAAAAATATTGACATGACAGTGTTTTGGAAGAAGTCTGTTGTGATTGGTGATCTTGTAATACAGTGGGAAAAGTCAGCAAATTATTAAAAAACTAAAACATTTCTGATGTATGGAGAGGAATAGTATCTGTAACTTTTTATACCTCAGATTCGTTTTGTTGCTGTGGTTGTTTACAGTTTCTAATATTATGTCAGATTGACATGTGAATGAGGGCAAACTATGTTTTTTTAATTTAAATTTAGATTTGCATGACAAATACTGAAACGTGACGTTGTATATGCGTTACACTTTTGTGTGTAAAAGTTGAAAAGTCAGAACGGTCTAAAACATAATAATAAAACTTCCTTTGATTATAAAATAACGTCCACTTCTTTAATTAGAATAATCAGGATCAATCAGCAACAATGTTTAGAATTTAAAAGATTCATTATTTCTCTTTCCCTTCAGAGTCAACAAAACGTTGTGTGAGGGATCAAATATTAAATATTTTTCTTATTGTGTATTCTCATTGAATTCTGAGGAATTCTCTTGTCTTGCCTTCATAGCAGCCTCGAGTCAACATCGCGAGGGACATTTTCCTATTTTTTAACCCAAACCATGAAACTCCTAAATTAGGAAAAAACAATTTTTTCACATTACATTAGCTGACTAAATTTCTTTCTTTTTGTGTACATATGTGTGCATGTGTTGCCCTTTGTTTTTAAAAGGAAAAGCGTGTCCGCGTCTACTTCTAGCCAGGCGCACAGGCAAGACAGCAGCTCCAGGCTCTAAGGCGGGGGGACTCGGCAAACACAGCGCTGTACATGCACGATTGTTTACCCGAGATGCTCAGGGAGGATGGGTTTCACCTGTGGGAGCTGTTTCAGGCTCTGGAAAGAATACAGAAGAATGCCTACCTGTGCTGCACGTTAACCTCAGAGTGCTCTATAGTTTCCGCAGCGGTCTAAAGTTCCCGCAGTGCCATAAGAGGAGATGTGAATGAAGTGAATAGAAAGGGGGGGGGGGGGGGGGAGGGGGGGGGGGCATAGGAAAGTAGACATGCATGGTGATCTCGTGTTGTGCCAGTGGATACTTAAATATGCATGGTTAGGGAAGGCTAAGGATGAATTTCAGATTGATGCTACTACCACCATGCTTCATCGTGAGCATTATGTTAATTAAATGGGGGAGGGGGTTCCAGTTAAGTGCAAGTTCATTCTGAAAAGTTTCAAAGGGTGTTAATTCTTATGCAAGGCACTTTTACTCTCACTGACTTACTCCATCAGCGTCGCTCTGCTGTCAGTATTTGACTACTCACCATGATTATGTCAGATCACTAGCACACACATGATGAACACACACACACACACGCACGGCTAAATCAGTTTCTGCTTTCCGTAAAAAGTTACCTGTCTGTAGTGTGCGATAAACAGTGTAAAATCTGATGGGCCTGAAAACGAACAGCTTTCAGCCAGGGTGTGTGTCCGCTTGCGTGTTGCTTTTTTTTTTTTGTCAGTGTGAAAGTGAGATCCGTAAAAAGATTCCAAAGAAGGGTGTGAACGATGGGAGAGAAAGGGATAGATAAGCGGAGCCTAGGGAGAGGAGGAAGAAAGAGATGTTAGAGAAATGCTGGGTAGATAAGCGTGTTAAGGTAGAACAAGGATGTGTGTGAAAGGGAAAAAGAGCCAAAGCTGTGAGAGGACAAGTCAGATAGAAGAGAATGTAAAGACCAGTGTGTGTGTGTGTGTGTGTGTGTGTGTGTGAAAGTGCGCGCGAGAGAGAGAGAGAGAGAGAAAGAGAGAGAGCTCACGGCTGAAGAAATGTCTGTGATGGTTTTGCGTCAGGCTCATGGGGCCACTTTGGGGAAAAACCTCGTTATCCTGAATCAAATTGTGGCCCGAGGCGAGCTATTAACATTCTGCCCTGGGAGAGGAAGCACACACAGGCACACACACACACACACAAATATTTGCACACTTTTCAGAAAACCGGGTCCCTGTTCAGGTGATCTCAGCTGATGACTGCAACGAACAGTAACGTTTAACACCTAAGGCTTTAATATGACATCACAGAGGAACGGAAAAAAAGAGAGAGATGAAGAAAAATTTAACAATCAAACAAATAAACAGATAAAGAGAAAGGTAGGGAGAAATAAGCAAAAAAGAGAGGGATGTGGAATGGGTGAAAAGAAGGAAAAGACAACAACAGACAAATAATCGGCGTAGGAAAAAGGAAAGAAACAAAACAGAATTGAAGGAATATAGGAAGACAGATAGAAAGAAAATAAAAAAGGAAAAAAGGGGAAGCAATAGAAAGAAAAAGAGTGAGTGAGAGAGAACAAACAAACAAAAATACATTATAAAGAAATTAAAAAAGAAGGAAAGGGAAAAAATGAGAGAGAACTTCAATACAAAAATACATAAAGGGAGGAAGAAAGAAAAACAAACAAGCATTTAAAAGAGAGGAAGAAGTAAATAAAAACAAGAAAGAGAAATGGAGGGGAAAGTAGAAACAAAGCGGGATGACAAAAAAACTAAACAAATGAAACAAAGAAAGAAACATGCAGAGGAAAAAAAAGAAAAACTAAACAATCAAAAAGGTAGGATGAAAGAAAGAAAGAATGAACTTGGGCAGTTTATATTAATCAGAAGGATTTAATAATAAAATCTGGAGATCATTAAAAAAGACAAAGTAAAATAGAAGGGAGAAAGATAAAGTTAATTCATCAGTGTCCCTCATTACGTTTGTACACGGCTGCCGGACGACGTGTGGCTCTGACAGATGTCGTTACGTGTCCGTGATTCAAAGCCGAGCATTGAGATAAAAGCACACTCTTTGCGTGTAAACTCTATCTAAATGTCATTTAAATGTCTGGTGTTTAGACACGTGCTGGTAAGTGATTGAGATCATCGTTGTAGATATTTTAAACCCTCGCCGTTCCCATGTTCCACTTAAGAGCTTCGATTTCTCCAAGGAGACTGATGAAATCTCTCAGGAGCTGAAGGCCAGCCCTCGTCTTCATTCTGGACAAAACGGGAGGCGTCCTTCAGAGATTTCTATGACGGTTTAAAAAGACGGACGACAGGACCGTCGCTAAGATAAACATTTATTTTCATTTTATTTGATAATAGGTCACGTAGAGTATCATTTATCAATTAACGCGTGACGCCTCGTACTTGTTCGAATAGGTGATAGTTTGATGTTGTGTGGTGCACAGGCCAAAAACGTTCGTTTTTGTTGGTTTGTTTCAAAGACTAATTTTTAATTAGAAGAATAAGTAAATATAAACCCAGCGATTTCTTGTAAAGTGCAAAGGTGAAGGTTAGGTTTAAGGGTTAAGAAGGTGGCAAGGAAACACAATGCAAAGTGCATATGCAGAAATTACAAATGAGTGTGTGTGTCTGTGTGTGTGTGTGTGTATAAGAGAGGGAGAGGATGCTGTCCCACAAACAGCGAGTTACGACACTGTTGTACCACCCTGAGGCAAGTGTCATACTAACCTACTTAAATAGTTTAAAGCCCCCCCCAACACACACGCACACACTCACACACTATCTTTAGAATCTAACTTCAACATATCCTTTGACATCACAAATTAAAATGAATTAATCTACTATTAAGTGTTTTTTTTTGTAACCCTCTAATAAGCAGCTGTGATTTGACAACATACGATCACCCGGTGTACAGTGTATCAGCTTGCTTTGTGAGGTTAATGCGTACCTTCGCAAAAATGCTAAAACTAGCTCAAGACATCACAAGGCAGGAGGCCGCTGTGATCCACATGCATTTGTGATGTACAGTACATACAATTTTCTTTCAGTATACCCGGCTTGCATTTGCACATTAGTTGTTTAGGGTAATTAAGAGAAAAAAAAAACTATAAATAAAAACAAATAAAAAACAAATCCTCTTGTCGCCCACAAAGAATTTTTAACCTATCAAACCATTTTGCCCTTAAATGTCCAGTCCACTCCACCTCCTGCTCATAGTGGTAAGCATGGGGCAGCTCGATCCCTGCCCCAGTGGACTTCTATTAGGTCTTTTTAAAGCATTAATTCTGTAGAGTAAAATTAGGATGTGAGCAAAAAACCTTGAAGCAGGACAAGTAAATCAATAGGAACATTGGCTTATATCGTCAAACACAGAAGCAACATTTATTTTTAAGTCGTTGATACCTCAAAACTGCTAAATAACGTTTCTACTGAATTTTAAGTGGCTAAAGTTATAAACGAGGACTTGATGAAGATGACCATCAGTTCAACAGCTGATCTAAATATCAGAATGCTCCTGTAAATGTATAGTTTTGACTTTTACAAAACAATATTAAACAGCTTGTTATTCTTATGAAACACACAGTCACGATCACAAGTCTTTGTCCATGTACTGTAAGTAAGTATGTAAGTTCATACATAAGTGAGCATGTAAACAAATAAATTATCATTTAATGATTGTTAAAATAAATAAAAGTATGTGTTCTTTATATTGTTATATA
>JAOVVA010000029.1:15532272-15542646 GCA_028565275.1 Leiocassis micropogon | reverse complement strand
ATATATAATATGAATGTATGTGTCTGTGTGTTTGTATGTGTGTGTTATTTAGGTGTGTATGTCATAGAGGGAGTACATATGCTACCATTAAAGAAAGAAATTTGGATCTTTATAATCTATATTCAGAGCAAAAGCATACAATAACTGTACTGAGCCCAATATATTTGCATATGTATGTCACATACTGGACTCCAGCCATAGACACCCTTCTGTTATTTTAGTGAATTAGTCATTTCCAGCTCAGTGCTACAGTCAGGAACAGATGATACCAGGCCAGCCAGGGAATGCCCTCAGCATCACCAACAGTTTCCCACAGTTCCAGGCAGTCTCTGTACATGGGTTTTAGCCAGGGGGCGGGGTTATACAGGCTGACTGAAGGCCCTTGCTCTGCTTGTGGATCTACAAATTACTATTGGGGTGTCATCTTCTCAAAGTGGTTTATAGGGTGTCAACCTTTTCCCAAGAGTTCTACATAGAGTTACTATAACCTGCAAGGAGGCCGACTCTCCCGAGGGCTAGATTTTCTATCTCTAGTAAAGATACAAACTATCTCTATCTCTAGTTAGGATATTCGATACCGGTATCAGGACTGGCCAATAGATGGCTGCACTATCTATGTGATGGCTATCATGCTGAACAATTCAGATGTCCGTGGGAAAAAAACGTCAGTTCACAGCTTTGAGAGTAAAATATAAGTTGGGTTAAACTTTTAGGCAGTTCTGTAGTTCTATACAAACCACAATCTGCAATATTTGGAGCAGCCTGAATGCCTCATGGGTTTCACCATGCTTATAATCTAATTACTTCTAATGCCTGAAGATCTATCATCCATATCTGACTGCTCTAAGCATGTGTCTTTGGATCCTACCCGAAGGCAAAAGATCTTAAACATAGATGAGCGCCACATGCCCGTCCAATCTGTGGCCTCTTGGTCATATTTTTACAACCATCGATCAGTCAATGTGTACTAGTTTGACATGGTTTTTGCGTTCATAACAACATCCACACCTGGCACACATGATGCACTTCTTTACAAATGTTAAGCAAGATTAAAATAATAATAATAAAATAGAAGCAATTTGTAAAGCATTTGCATGAATTAGATCAGGGCTTGTCAAAAAACGAAACTTTTTTAGTTTACTGTGCAAAAAATTACAAACCCTTTAAATACATATTACTTCCACAAATTATACACATTATTAAATGTAAAACTATTAGAGGTGTGTTGAATTTAGTTTTATGTATTTCCTGGTTCATGGCTTACTGATTGGAAGGTCAGGCTTCAAGCCCAAAGCATCAACAAGCTGCCTCTGTTGAGCCCTCGAGCAAGGCCCTTAACCCTATGTGCCCCAGGAGCGATGTATCCTGGCTGACCCTGCTCTCTGATTCTAATTCCTAACTGGGGTATACAAAAAAATTATAATTTCATTGTGCTATAAGGTACATGCAACAAATCATTGAATCTTATTCTTAACGTCCAGATGCATCCTTGTCCATACTACTTGTCCATGCTACCAAACATTTTTTTACCGGATTTTCTTCGGTATCAATAAAATATCCATCCATCCATCCATCCAGCAGATAAAATCACTTGCAGTTTCCTGGAGGTCCCAAGCCCTGACTGCAGAACCATGGACCTAATCTAATCAGAGCAAAACATGATGGACTCTGTGCTCTGTGAAAATGTGAAGAAGAATTAAAGGACTAAAGAATTTTACTACAATTCAAGTAATATGAGACATTTAAACAGAGTCGTTAACAGGTCGCATGAGGATGGCCAAGCTGAGCAAATGGAAAGATGTTCATTTCTCACAGCACTGTATTATATGCTGGTTACACAATTCCTAACACCTCACACTGCACTCAATAACCTGATTAGTGCTACTGCTCTGGCCAGTCACCCCGGCTAATCTCATGGGCTAAGTAAAATATTTTATCATCTTAAGATGTCTTTTGCAGAAAGACGCAAGAGTTACTCCTTTCTGAATTATCACAGTACACACCTTGCAGTCAGGGACAGGGTTCCATCACAACATATCAGATGTACCAGTATCCCTATTAAAGCTGTTATTGAAAAACCTCATCTCAAAAAAACCTCTAACCAGCAACAACATAACTCATGTAGTGAGCTGCATGTACAGTACTGTAGTGTAAATAATCGCTCGCCTCCACAGTGCGAATCTGAGCCTCTGATTAGAATATTCATACACAGCTTTAGCATGTCAACAGGCAAAAAGCCAAATAACACAACACTGGAAGTAAGCTCATAAAGATTCCTCAGAAATTGAGCTCAAGCATTAGTACAGTATATGTTTTTTTTTGTTTGTTTTTTTTTAATGCGGAAAGTGTAAAAAAACTTTTTAAAAATGTTCTTTTTGCATACAGTAGATTGGCTATTAAATACATTTTTCTAGGAATGCTAATAACGATAACGATTATTATTAACGGACTATTAATAATGGACCATTTATTAGGATAACAACCATTTAGACATGCTTTTTTAACATTTCATTTTAACACTTTTAATGTGTGCGTTTGTGTGTGTTTAAGTTGAGCTGCTCTAGCCACTTCAATGGCTTAAATTGGTAGAAAGGAAAATTTTACCAGCGACACGATTGTGTTTTTGTCTTTAAGACTCACCTACCAGAGTCCTAACACTTCTTCCCACCTCTCTCACACATGCACATGAAAGAAACCTGTACCACATCCACACTAAACTGCAGTATGCTAATGCAGCGTGGTTCAGTGGACCGATGGCATTTAGCCTACATGCTAGCAGCTAGGCTAGCAGAAGCACTGGCATTACAGTGTCATCTGTCCTCGGCTAAGCTGAATTAAGCATGGAATCGCCAGCGCTGCATTCCCTGCCTTACATAATCTAAAGATAAAGAAGCCCTCGTGGCTAATAGGCCTTAACGCATACAGACGCGCCTTTTATACACGCCAGCATGCGGCAAGGTCGCTTGATTTTGTGGCACTTCTTTTAGTGGATGTAAACTAACAAATGTGGTAATATGCTAGATATGGTCAAGAAAAACAAGAAATACTGATATATACAGTATACTGTAGTAGGAGGGTGAAAATAAATCAGTTAACAAATTAAGTTCATAACAATGCTGAATTTAATTTGTATTATAAATGATATCTATCAGATATAAGCAATACTGATAAAACATTCTGCAGACTGGGGCGGTCATACTGACATCATATCCTGCCTGAACGTGACGGTGGCATGGATGATCGCAGTGACAGGGCAACTATACGCGCCTCCTACCCACAAACCCCAGGGAGGCGCTGGTCGTCCTGGCAACGGAGGCACAGACACGGACATCTCCTTATTTTTTATGACAGGCCTACGCATGTAGAGCCTCTGGCCATTCTAACACACACACACAGACTCACGTGCACACACACACACATACACTCTTAAGAGTGTCTTCATGCTCTTCAGCATCCCAATATCACACTCATCTTACAAACCGATTTCAAAGTTAAACAAAATGGCAGTTTCTTTGTTTTTCAAAATCATTTGGTCATACTATATATATCCAAACTTTTTGCTTAAAGAAAGATTACATCATCAATGAACTCTGACCCACACCTGGCTGTCCTGCTTTCAAGAGGATAAAAATAGACAGAGGTCTGCGTATGGACAGTTTGGACTTGACATAATTTTACACAACACTGCAGCATTTTATGAGTCTGTGTGTGTCCTCTTCATTCATTGACACTCTTTGACCCAGTTTGGCTCTGGTACGAGGCGAACTTGCCCAGCGTTTCTTGATGGCAGACAGCTGGACATAACTGACATCTGTGTGTTTATTGAGTTTGTCCTGTGGAAATTATTCTTTTTTCAATTAGACGGTTTGATTCAGTTTTGTAAACAAAACCACAGTTATAATCGCTGTTCACAAAACTCACTGACTCTAGGAAACACTAAAGCACTGCATTTCCATATTTATTTAGAACCCTGATTGACCCTTAAAGGACTTGTCCTTGTCTTGGTCTCAGCTAGTCCTGGATTGACCCCTTCAAGCCTTGACCTTGACTTCCTTTGGACTAATCCTGGTCTTGGCCTGAACTCTTTTAAGACTTGGCCATGACTCATTCTCAACTAGTCCTAGTCTCCTCCTTGATTCTTTTAAGACTTGCCAATGGGTTGGTCTCATCTAGTCCTGGTCCTGGCTTTGATCCCTTCAAGACTTAGCCTTGACTCACTGGCTTTGGCATTGAACCCTTTTAAGGATTGGCCATGGCTAGTAGCCGTCTTGGCCTTTTAACCCAAAAGACTTGCCTGTTACCTGGTGTCGGCTAGTCCTTGTTTGGGCTTTGACCCCTTCAAGACTTGGTTTTGATTCTGTCTTGGCTAGTCCTGGTTTTGGCCTTTAAGCCTTTAAGACTTGGACTTATTGTAACTTGGTCTTGGCTAGTCCTGGTCTTGTACTTGTTGTGAATTTAAAAAACATGGTCTTACCTACAGTAACAGCCAATTGCACAGTATCAGATTAAATCATGAGTACAAAAGTTCTTGCTAAGTTAAATTTTTGTCTGGATTGTGGAAAATAGCAGTAGCACAAAATAAATCTTACACCAATGCTTCTGATATATCATTTAATAACTTCAGTGGTTTCATAACATCCCCCCCCTCCACCCAAAAAAAGAAACTAAACAGTCATTATTAGATGATGAATGTCTGACTTATTATCCCAAATAACCATTTCAGTTGGTAATCAGACAGCCGTACAGATAGTCACTGATCCTGGATATTCCTTAAATATAAGTTAACACCTCCTTCCAGAACGCTTCAGCATTTTAAAGACAATGTTCTCATCTTAAAGACGATGTTTATCATTAGTCTTAGGTTAAAAAACCTTTAGATAAGGAAATTCTACAGCGCTGTGGTATGCTGAGACACGAGAGATGTGTGTAGTTTTAGTTTTTTAAAAACTAAAACTTTAAAATACATTTAATGCACATCTATAGATAATACATATATCCATGGGATGTGCACATTGCAGAATTTAAAATGCATAAGAATCTTTAGCCTTTAGAAATCACACATGTACACACACACACTCACACACACTGACACACACTCACACACACAAGCTTCTTTGAGAATGTATTTACAGATGATCAGGCACATCCATGCGCACAGTGCATGTGTGTGTCTGCGGTGCTTTAGGGACAAAATGAAATCGGATGTCGTCGGTAAGTGAAGTGACTTCATCAGTTTTGTTTTAGATTTCTATACTCAAGGTAATTTCATATTCTGTCGTTCCTTCCCTTTGAGTCAAGCTATGCAAAGTTAATGTGATCTGTAAGAGGAAAGCTTGTACATGAGGCGTACTTTGTGGCTTAGCAGAAACTAATGCAGCTAACGTTCCATAGCCTGTTATTTTATTTTTAAAAATTATTTTATTTTATTTTTTTTACATTCGGTGGTGCGGTGAAATGTGCAGAGAAGTTAATTGAGAGTTTCTGCTTCAGATAAGCCTGCGCAGACAAATGTCTGTAGAAATGATTTAGGATTAGAACAGATTGCTAATCTCTTTATAGTGAGCGTGCAGCCTCAGCATGCAAACTCTCTCTATCTCGCTCATCTCCTTCTCCTGTCCTGGTCCGGTCCTTCTTTCCTCCTCATTTCAATTTCCATTTTTTTGTCTCAGATAAGGAACGCAAGTTCGGATTGTGGATCTCATTGTCACTGCAAGAGAGCCTGTCCTGTAGCCTTAATTAGGCTTAAACTGTAGTTTTCAATATTTCTCTCTCTGATATGAATAAAAACATTTAATTTTACTATTAAACGTGTTCATTCATAGGGCATATTGTGATTAATTGCAATAAAATATAAATTTTACCTTTCGGTTTTGATGTACATGCTATTATTATTTCCCAATTAAAAAACAGTACATTAGCCAATTAGCAGAAGCATGGCTCTATTGCACAATTCCGTATCAACTGCCATTGTGCCATTTTACAAATTTGATATAAGATAATGACAACCCAAATAAACACAAAACTCCATGTTTAAATTGGAAAAAATGGTGAAGTTTAATTAGCCTTGTGTAAAGAATTAAATAACCTCGTAGTTACTAAAGTAATTGGTCAGTCAATTAGACTAGACATGCACACACACAAACACAAACACACACACACCCACACAAGCTTGCTTTTTCCCAGTCCTTTTGAATCTTAACATAATTTAGGCTAGACCCTTACCAGAAGTTTGAAGTTCTTACCAAACTGCACTCTATGCCAAAAATAAAAAGATAATCATCCCAGAAGACATTGAAATATATCAGATGGAAAAGAGCTACAAAGCCTTTGCTAAGGCTAGGGGATTCCATCAAACTACAGCAAGCTCAAAAAAGTAGAGAAAATGTTGTCAGGCTACCAAAATTCCTGCAGTGGCACAGAGATGATTTGTCCTGGAAGTCAGAGAACTCAGATGAACATCTGGCCTCGCTACGAGCTATGAGTCCACCATCGCTGCGAAGGAAAACCCAATGCTAATACAGTATAGAGGAGCTTAAAGGCTAGACTTTTGTCTTTGAGAATAATCTGCTATGGACTGATGGCAACCTGGATCATTTTTGGAAACTTGGGTCTTGTCGAAAAAGTAATAGAGCAAAATACAATAGTATAACATGGTGCTGGTGGTGTTGTAATATGTTTGTTGTACGGCGTTGCTCCTTCAGGGTCCTGGACAACATGCTATGGCTAATGCAACCTAGAGTTCCACTCTTCCTACAGTAGGTAATTATAAAGGAGAATATCCAGGGATCGGTCTGCGATCTGAAGCTCAAATGCTCAATTAACCAATCTTGGTGAAAAAATCATGGAAGTCGGTCAACAAATCATGAAAGTTATAATACACCTAATTTCTGGATGCTTATACAGTCATGTTAAAAGATTACACCTCTTTTAATTCTATGTGTTTTGGTGTAAAAACAAGTAAAAACAACTGATTATATTAAGACTTAGAATTAGGCAAATAAAACCTCAGCATACACAACCTATATATTTTTTCACTGTGCCATTTATTTATTTAAGAAAAATGTTTTAGTTTTTCTAATCATGTGGGCAATACCAAGTATCACCCACATTGTTGCTGCACATCAATCTGGAACAGATTATAAAACTATTTCCAAACAATTTGAAGATCGATGTTTAGAAGATTTTTCACGAGTGGAAAGCATTCAAGACTCAAATGAGCAATGCTCAAAGAAATAAAAAACAAATTCCCAAGAGCTACATCTCAGACCCTACAGGCATCACTGAGCATGACGGCACAATTAGAAGAAGACTGAACAAGTATGGTTTGATTGGAAGGTTTGCCAGAAGAAACTTCTTCTGTTTACAAAGAACACGGACGCATGACTGAGGTTCGCTAAAATGCGTCAGACAAATGAGATCAAAGTGGAGTTGTTTGGCCTCAATGTCCAGCGCGATGTTTTGGGGGGACAAAAAAAAGAACATTTCAGCATTTAAGTAGAGGAGGGTTGATTTGGGCTTCTAACGTAAGGCCATCTGTCCAACAACTAAAGCTTGGTCAAAATTTGGTCACGCAACAGGACAATGATCTGGAGCACAGCAGTAAATCCAAAGAAAAGAATTGAGGTTTTGCAATGGCCTAGTTAAAGTCCAGACCTCACCACAATCACCTTAAGAGAGCTGTGCATAAGAAAGGGCCACAATTCCTCAACAACGTTGTGAGGATCATACAGAAAATGATTCCTTTAAGTTACAAACTATTGAATTATTTATAGCCTATAAATAATGGCACGACGAAAAAAGTTTGTCAGAGGTTGTATTTGCTTAATATTGAGAACCGCTACGATCAGATTTTTATTATGTCTTCAACCCACAAAAAAGAAAAAAAAAAACAGAATTAAAAGAGGGGGCACTAACTTTGAACATGACTGTATGTACACTATATATAAGTTCTAAGCAAGATCGGATAAGTGTTCTTAAAAATATTGTCTTTCCTATCTTTAAATTAGTTCTGTCTTTCATCAGCCACTGTACTCCATTACATAACAAGTGAAGAGGTTTCTCTTGTTCAGTTTCTTTCAACAAAGACGGCCAACCGCGGCACCAAACAAAGAGATGAATTTTGTATTTCCTTCTGTATTTTTTTCCCCGGAACAGTCTGTTCCTGCTGCGTGCTGGAGAGGTTGGCATACATGTGTAGCAAACGCAAGGTACCTTTTCACCCTCTCTCACTCCTTCGCAGCGGGCTTCATGTCGACAGCTTTTGTGAAAAGGGCCACCCGTGTCAAAATTATTAGAGAAGCAGTGTCTTGGGTGTGAAGTGGCCCTTCATTATGTCAGGCTTTATCTGAGAGCGATTGCATAACACACACACTCTCTCTCTCTCTCTCTTTTTCTATCTCTCACCTTCTCCCTTCTCTCTCTTTCCCTCGGCAGCCCAAATTGAAGTTATACCATGCAAAATCTGCGGAGACAAGTCCTCAGGGATCCATTATGGGGTCATCACATGTGAAGGGTGTAAGGTGAGAAAAGCATCACTTTTTCCTCTGGCAGCTGTTTTTTCCTGGTCTGATAATCAAGGGCTGTTAGTTTACAGCATGTGATGTTCACGAACGTACTTATTTCCAGAGATATCATTTGGGCAAAGTTTTTTCATACAATAATACGAATTTTATGATTGCCCCTCATATTAGGTACACCTGATTACCTGCTCATTTGTGGAGTTATCCAATCATGTAATAGTAGCACACTGAATCCTGCAGACCAAGCCATGGCTACTGGTGTTGGTGGTGGTTTGAGGATTGTTGATGAGAGAAATCCGATGATAAAAAGGCCAGGTTTGAGTGAACAGGAACTCAAATGATCACTTTTTACAACTGTGGTGAACAGAGCCAAACACAAAACAAACCTTGAGGTGGGTGAGCTCCAGCAGCAGAAGACCACATCAGGGTCCACTCTTTGTCAGCCAAAGACAGGGATCTGAGACTACAGTTGGCACAGACTTACATAAACTGCACGATTTTATGCCTTGTGCTTCTGCTATATGATTGGATCATTGCTTGAACGGGCAGTTCTTAATTAAGTGTCCACTGAACTTACAAGTGTAAAAAAAAAATGTACCATTGCAATAAATTCCAAGTTCATATTTTGAACCCTAATTGGTTAATATTGATATTAACCCTGTTTGAATAAAATAACAAAAATCTGAACGTCATTTATCTCAATCGCATCACTTTAAAATGCTAAAGTTTATTTACTTGTATATTGTCTTGTGTTGCACCTCAGGGTTTTTTCAGGAGGAGTCAACAGAACAACGCCTCTTACTCGTGCCCTCGGCAGCGCAACTGCCTGATCGACAGAACCAACCGCAACCGCTGCCAGCACTGCCGCCTGCAAAAGTGTCTCGCTCTGGGCATGTCACGCGACGGTGAGGCGGTCGCTTCTGTCTCTGTTTCTATTGATACTAATAAAATTTAAGCAGCAGTAATTAGGTATTAATAAAATACACTATAATTAAAAAAAAATTAACAGTATTAGCTCTCTGGAAAAAAAATAGGGCACATGCCATTTGTTTTCTGCTGCTGAGGTTATAACTGTAATCATACCAGTGGGGTTTCTGATGAACTGCTGTTCCTTCTGATCCCAAAAGTTGTCTTCGGGTTCATACAGATTCAGGTCAGCGCACCCTACAATTGTCTGCTACAGTGCCAGTCTTGTTTTCTTTGTAGACATGAAGCACAAAATGTAACAATTGGCTATCAATTTTATGCGTTTTATGCAAGATACAATTCAGCCTCGTCCATAACATGTCCAATTGACATCCTGCAGTCAAGTCAGTTTAGATTCAAGTCACTTTCTCGCTGTAATCCAGTGAGACCGCACAGAGGGAACGAACCTTCAAGGGTTCCACTGAAACAGACAAAAAAATTGCCTATGTAAAAGCACCCTATAGCAGTCCTGTTGGTGGATATAACAGATTTTTGTCCGGAGAGATCATTATTAACAGTTTTAATAGATGTATAAATAAAGTCCTTAGTTAAGGGTTAAGATTCTGAGTTAGTGATCACCAACTGTTGGGTCCTTGAGCGAGGCCCTTAACGCTGTCTGCTCCAGGAGCATGGTATCATGGCTGACCCTGCGCTCTGACCACAGCCCCCAAGCTGGGATATACGAAGGCAAGAATTGTGGTGTGGAGTAATGTATATCTGAGAAATAAAAGCTTAAACTTAAAACACACATCTGTTTCAATATCAAGATTGATACTGAAACTGCTTTGCATTGGAAACGTCCGGCTGTTGTGCCCCTCTTTAAATGACAACTTTCATGCATTTTACCCGTATGTGGTGGGCAGATCTAATTAGAGTACAGCTTTAGTTT
>JAOVVA010000029.1:15514845-15531064 GCA_028565275.1 Leiocassis micropogon | reverse complement strand
AGAAATAAAAGCTTAAACTTAAAACACACATCTGTTTCAATATCAAGATTGATACTGAAACTGCTTTGCATTGGAAATACCCCTCTTTAAATGACAACTTTCATGCATTTTACCCGTATGTGGTGGGCAGATCTAATTAGAGTACAGCTTTAGTTTTTATCTCGCACTCATATTTACTGTCTTTCTTCTCTGCTTCATTCTCTTCAGCTGTAAAGTTCGGCCGAATGTCAAAAAAGCAGCGTGACTCGCTGTATGCCGAGGTCCAGAAGCACCAGCAGCGGCTGCAGGAACAGCGGCAACAGCAGACAGGTGACGTTTACTCGTCCAGTCTGAGCACTCTCGGGCACGACGTGGGTGCTGCCTACACCAACGGGCATGTCATTGACATGGCCAAGACGCATGCCAACGGTGCAGCCGCTACCTACTACAGCATGGACTCGACCCAGCCGAGCCCAGACCAGTCCGGACTGGATATGGCAGGCATAAAGCCCATCAAACAGGAGCCTGGCTATGACCTGACACCTGTGCCCGACCTCTTCCCCTACAACTCGTACCAGGAGAGTCAGCTAGCACCTGGAGTGTCCATGGGGGAGCTCGGTAAGACGCAACACTTTTTTCAAAATAATTTCAATATTCATAGCCAATTTAAGAAGATCAAAATAAATTTTTTCTTAAGTTAAAAAGTTGCCACTTGGAGCAAATCCATCAAATACCTAGGTAGTTTACAGTTTACAACATAGCGTAGGACCGTCTTCACGAGAGCTATGAGATTAAAACCATTATGCTATTTAATCAGTTTATGATCGGTCAATTCAAGTAATGTTCAAACTGAAAAGATGAATGTAATTGATGAATTGAGATACCACAACTTTTGCAGAAAACACAATACGCTTGCAACATCCGCAAATACTCGCATTTTGCAAGACCATGGCTTCCTTTACTTTTGATTTTATCAGTTGTTGGTGGTAATACTGCCACCAACTGGACAGGAGTGTAGAGTAGAAAAGACATGACATTTATATAATCAACAGCATAATAAACATGGTTAAGTAGCATTTCACTGTTGATTATATACCTTCAGTAGTTCTTTAGTTTACAAAGTCTGTTAGAAATGTAGATGCTGAAGACAAATCTAACAGCAAACATTAGTGCGAAATTCACAATAGGCTTTAATTGAATCAAACTGAAATCACAGTCTGGCTATGGATCACAGCTTTAGTTTAAAGAAAAGCACTTCAGATTTGTTGTAGTTCTAAAAAATACTTTTGATCTCGTGGAGACTCCCGGAAGGAGTCCAACTTAAGTTCAGATTTAATACTTATTGAAGGGGGTCAGATGGAAAAACCTATTTAAGATGATATAAAAACTGAGAACATGAGTGGGCATTATGTTTAATAAGATGAATGTATAGATTCAACGTTTTATGAATCGTCTAGGGAATAATTAAAATAAATGTTCTTGTTAGTAAGACTTGTAAATGCAATAGTATAAAAGTGCCCTTTACTGTAAAAACAAACCCGAATAAACTTAACCGGATTTACTGTAATACATGCCTTTAGCCCTATTAGTTTACATCTTGCATTGACATCTCTATGTATTTTGTTCATTTTGGAAAGGACATCCAAAATGCATCAAGGCAAAGATGCTAAACGGACAATACATGCTATTTAGCTAATGTGCTAAATGTGTAAATCAGATTGTAGTGTCTTTGCATGTGGTATTGAGTCGTTTTAAAGGGAAACACTTTATTAAGTCAGAGCCAGGGGCAAAACAGTCATTAATTTTCAATGCAAAGCAATTTAAACGTTTTTTAGACTGCTTTTATAATCTAGTGCTCTATAAAGCAGAAGTATGGTTTGTATATAATGGCACGACTGGTCCATTTGCTATGCTTCGGCCTATATGTTTGTGGTCAAATAAATAATTTGGTCTGCTGCTGTCCTGACCTGCCCTGTGCTCATCTCTCAAGGATTCCTCCTCATTTTGTCCTAAAGAGTTTTTCCTTGACATTGTCCCCTCTGGCTTGTTGTTCGTTAGGGATTTAAACCTACATCCATGCCCGGATTTCTGCGATGCTTCTTCATGATTATATCTGTCTTCAGTGACCTCAAACTACAGTAGAAGTGCATGCTGATCTTTCTTGCCTTTTCTCCAGACCGAATTGCACAGAATATAATAAAGTCGCATCTGGAGACGTGCCAGTACACAGGTGAAGAGCTACAACAGCTGTCCTGGCAAACACACTCATATGAGGAGGTCAAGATCTACCAAAGCAAGGTGAGGATAGTTTTATTTATTGTATATTTTTGCTCATCTTATACGGTAAAACCGCAGCCCCGTGATCCTTTGCCTTCTGTCCAGATCAGTGTGAATATAACAGACGTTGCAATTTTAATTTACGTTTTAATAAAATCCGAATAGTAAAAACACATCATAGAAGTTTCATAGTTTTAGTGCACTGTTCATTCCTGTCCTCTTATACTGAGGACTGTTTCTCTATGGAGATGTTTATCGATCAGTTATCAGATTCTCAGGAACATGACAAGCTATCTCTATTATACATTTAAGTACATAAGTACAGTGTATCTCAAAAAATATAAATATCATGAGACAATAAACTCATATTTTAGATTTATTACATATAAAGTGAAATATTTCAAGCCTTTTTTTGTTTTCATTTCAATGATTACACAACTTACAGCTTATGAAGATATCAAATATTAACAATATTTCCTAAGATTACGCAAACAAAGGATTTACAATATAGAAATGACAATTATGTTATTATATGCAGACAACACTTGGTTGAGGCTCAGAGGTGATCAGCCTGTGTTGGAACAGCCTGTCAGACCAGGTTGCTTTGATAGCAGCCTTCAGCCCGTATTGTTGTTTCGGGTGTTTCTCATCTTCCTCTTCACATTACCACATAGATTCTCTGTGGTGTTCAGTGCAGGCGAGTTGGCTGGCCAGTCAAGCACAGTAATATCAAGTTCAGCAAACACAAAAATGGAGTGCTCTAAAATCTCTTGGTGGATGACTGCATTAACTTTGGACTTAATAAAACACAGTGGACCAACAACAGCAGATGACATGGCAGCACAAATCATCAGTGACTGTCAAAACGTCACACTGGAGTTCAAGTAACTTGGATTCTGTGTCTCTTCACTCTTCCTACAGACTCTGGGACCTTGTCAAATCAAATACTGCAAATCAAATAAAATATTGCATTTTATTATATTTGAAAGGTAAAACTTCTGATCTGAACTTTGGTGTGGCTTGATACTAGGAATCCAATAGTTGGAGCAGTTTTCCTGAAGACATCTGTGTGTGGTGGCTTTTGATGCACTGGCTCCAGCCCCGCTCCACTCCATTTGAAGCTCCACCAAGTTCTTGGATCGACTTTGCTTGACAGTCCACACTTTTCACTTCCAGGCAATGTTTCATGAGTATGCTTTGATGCAACACTCTGTGAACATCCAGCCCTTTCAACTAAGACCTTCTGTGGCTTACCCTCCTTGAGTGTCAGTGACTGTTTTCTTGATAACTGTCAAGTCAGCGTTCTTCCACATGATTGTGGTTGCGTGTAATGAACCGGTCGCAGTGTCAGCAGTCTGAGTAGATATGCCCAGACATCCCTCTCCCTATCCACCTCCTTCCGGTCATGCATCACGATACCAAGGCACACACCTCTAGTCTTGGCTCTATCCCAGGGCCTTCTCCTCATCGGCCATCCCTGAAATGCTTCCATACAGTAGGTGGGAATCCAGGATGCATACTTATCAGATGCCCGAACCACCTCTGCTTGCTCCTTGCGATACCGAGGAGCAGCGGCTCTACTTTAATCTCCACCCAGATGACTGAGCTCCTCTCCTTACCTCTCAGGTTGAGCCCAGGCACTCTGTGGAGGAAGCTCATATCTGCCACTTGTATCCGCGACCTGAATAGATTGAGCGGTATATTATGAGCTTTACCTTTTAACTCCGCTCTCTCTTCACTACAATAGATTGATACAATGTCTGCATTACTGCTGATGCCACACTGATCTGTCAATATCTTGCTCCAATTTACCCTCACACATGACCGATGCCCTGAGATACCTAAACTTGGATCACAATCTCATTTCTAATATTAAGAAGACAGCATTGGCAAGTGCCTGGTGGTCAGCCTGAAAGAGCTACATGGGAATATCCTTCTGTGGCCCACCACCTGCAGTTGGAGTAGCAAGGGTACAGAGCATTATGGATTGGGTGGCAGTCGAAAAAAAGCAGTGGCCTTGGCCTTGGTCTTTGGCCACCGAAACTGGTAAGCCGTAATCATTGAAATTAAAACATAAAAGGCTCAAAATATTCAATTTGATATGTCGTGAATCTAGAATATATGATTTAAAAAATTTTTTTATTTAACTTAAAAACCTAACTAAAAAACCTTTTTTTACGGTTAAAATTTGTACAGTGTACATGTTCTGGCACACAATGTACACAATCTCATCTCCTTATGTGATAGTACACAGGGTTTACAAACCCCGTTTTTACAACAAGCAGTTTCCTCTCTGTTACTGAAAGAATGAGGAAGAAAAAGGCAGGAGACATATCCCAAATCTCTTCCTATTTTCTCTGTATCAAACGGATTTTTGGTAATTATCCTGCAGCCCTTTGAAACAGTGTTCATAAAGATTCAGTACACAGAAAGATTGTGCACTTTGCTGACACTTGCATTTTTAGATTTGTCTTCTGGATATGCGATGAAGAGAAAACTTTTCCATGTGTTGCAGTTTTCTGTGGTGCACTAAGCTATGTTTTTCCTGCGCATTTAAAGTTAAATCTTTACAGTTTAAAGTAATGAAAAAGTATTCACCATTGACATGTAAATTATATGACCATCAAGGCCCTGAGTGTGTTTACAGCTAAAGAAAACCTAATTGATATGTTTAAATATAAAATTTCTCTCTGTGTCTCTCCTAATGTGATGTACATGCTATCTCCATTATAACTGCTCCGAAATATATTGTTTTGTAAATGTATTGAGGTAATGTACTGTAATGTTAAGTTTTTTTTTATTATATATACTTTTACCACTGCTTATACAATGTCAGGAGAGGGTTGCAGAAGGCACTATGTAATTGCAGATGTTAAAGCTTTGAATGGTAAAAATTATAAATAAATAAATAAACCAACGCAATAACATAAGTATGAAGATGATCCAAACCAAATAACAGTACTAAATCCAACAGCAATGAACAAGACGGCGATAAACCAAACAGTAATACTTAACAGCACTAACCAAAACAGATGTGAGACACTTCCAAGAACAGGCTTCTTTATACACTTTATAATTTGACTAAACTGGATTCAGGTGACTGTAAAGAATTGACACGACTAAATCAAAGCTGACTAGATAGTGAAGTTTGGAAATACAAGTCAACTTAAAAGTCCCAACACAAAACATGAGACACAGTTCATGAGCGATGAACGCCCTCCAGAGGTTATCCCTGACATATGATAACACACTTGCATGCATCCTGTTGTAGGAAAAATAATCAGGGACCAAGTTACCATTGCTGAATCGTGCAAAATGTTTTCTTTTTCTTATCCCCCGGCCAACTGCCAATGATTTTGTTCATAAAAGAAAATCTCTCTATAATTAGATGTATTTTCATTCAGTGATTCTTTAAAGTATATTTTATGAAGCTTTATTAAAGGGAATCACAGAGTTGATGCCTTCACTTTAGGACTTAGATCACAGATCATAAACAAGGCTTCGCGTGTGTGTTTGCAGTCACGGGAGGCGCTGTGGCAACAGTGTGCAATTCAGATCACTCATGCCATTCAGTACGTGGTGGAGTTCGCCAAGCACATCACCGGCTTCATGGAGCTGTGTCAGAACGACCAGATACTGCTGCTCAAATCAGGTCTGAACCTTTTTCCCCATCAAACTTATTATTGGATTCCGAATAAAATACACATTTTGCTCTTTCTCTATCACTTACACAGTGCTACAGTTGCCTGTAAATGTGTTGCGTCATAAATACAGATCCTGATAGATTAAAGGGTTAAAAGAAGAGTTATTCCAGTAATGCTACTACAATACGCTACACATTAACAGTATCAACACTGATGCAAAGTGATATTACTGGGTATTAAACTATAATCCGTGTCTCTTTCAGGTTGTCTGGAGGTGGTGTTGGTAAGAATGTGCAGAGCGTTTAACCCTCTCAACAACACGGTTCTGTTCGAGGGTAAATACGGTGGCATTCAGATATTCAAAGCGCTCGGTACGTATATTTTCTTTCATTCAACCATCATACTTTTTTTTTTTTTTTATAGTCTGCATGCGTCTCAGTTAAGCGTTTGCATTTCTTTCCTCTTTAGGCTGTGATGATCTCGTCAGCGCCATGTTCGACTTTGCCAAGAGTCTGTGCTCTCTGCAGCTAACGGAAGAGGAGATCGCACTGTTCTCCGCAGCCGTTCTCATCTCCACAGGTCAGTCTGAATGCTCAAAGGTTTGGAGAAGATACTGACCTGAGGTCGTCTCAGAATGGAAGAATGTCAAAACCATGTCAGATTTGCTGAAATGAAGCGCATAATGATGGCTTCGGCGATGGTGTAGATTTTAACTGTCTTAAAATTTTGAATAAGAATTTCTTAAGCAAAGCTCTACTCTAAGTGGACAAAACACAAAAGGTGACATTGGTTATAAGGCTGTCAGCTCCAGAAACTCAGGTTTAACCCAGAACTCAGGTCTGTCTGTGTTTTCTCCTGGTTCTCTGGTTTTCTTAGCCTCACTTCCAGTGTTCCAGGGATTGAGATAGATGCTGGATACCTAATCCCGGCTTGATCGATGATTTAATATAGGAGTATTTGTAAACCTGGAAAGAGAAAGTTAAGGAATAACAAAAACTTGGGGTGTTTCCTCAGATCGGCCTTGGCTAATGGAACCGAGGAAAGTCCAGAAGCTTCAGGAGAAAATCTATTTGGCCCTCCAGCACATTATGCAGAAGAATCACATGGATGAAGACGCACTGACTAAGGTACCACTCTCTTAAATTCTCCACTTTTTCGGATCACTGAGGGTTTTAAAACATTTTTAACAGGCACAAGTGTTCCAGTAGACATTTGTATGTATATTTGTCTGAACATAGACTATAGGAAGACTTACCACATAATGAATCAGGAAGCACAATGAGGAGGTTGTTTTAAAGGCACAGAGGCATGGGAAAGTTTGCATCATATTATAAAACCTTACACGGAGGATAATTGTCTCAGCAATTCTTACACAGTAAAGCGTAAATGTCGTAATGCAGAATGTGGGTCCTTATCTGTTATATTTCTGATTAATTGCTTCGCAGCGGGCAGAACCACTTTGCACATGTCAAGAAAGTCGTATTCTTATTCAGTTCTTCGAGAATGCAAACACTTATCAGATCAATGTCCTCAAAGTTATTAAAGATCTCTAATCAGATTGATTTCAGTTGGACTGAAGAAATATTGTCCATGTAAACTTATCTACCAGCTTAAACCAAAAGAATATTAAGCTTGTTCAGTTTAGCGTCTTCTGAACTCCTTTTGAAACACTCGCTCTGTCAGGTGTTCAATCACAAAAAACAAGTATCGAGCTTATATTATAAAAAAAATCGACCTTGAAAAAAATCATTACTTTATCTCAGAATCAATTCAACAGATGGCGCTGTACATTTTTTAATACATAATGCAGAAGTTTATCTTAATAAATGCAATTTTACATCTTCATTCTGTGCACTTCGCAGTAACATGTAAAAGTTTTAGTTCATTCCAAAATTCAACAGATGGTGTTTTACAAACCTGCTTATGAGTGTGTAATTAAATTCGCGCACATCTAGTCTAGTATATAAATATACTGTTTATAGAAACCGGGATTAGGAATGTTCTTCTGAACTACAGTATATTGGCACCTCCGGAATGTTTAATATATCATGCAAGTTAAACTAGCTCCAGAATTAATTAACCGTATTATATAAACATTAATATTAGCAATTAGTAAAAATAAAGCCAATGAATAATAAGGTAAATAATAAAATAATTTAACTTAAAATAATAATTAGATATATTACTGCCTCAAAGCAAACTACTTGTTTTTATTATGTCTGCTGTTAGTGTTGCTGTTCATGTTTTTTGTTTTATTTTGTCATCTTGCTGTGAAAGCAGATTGCTATAATGATGTCCCTTCTTTGCAGCTGATTGGTCGAATCCCCACGCTAGCGGCCTTGTGCACCCTGCATGCGGAGGAGCTTCAGGCTTTCCAGCAGTTACACCCTGAAACAGTTAACATGCTTTTCCCTCCACTTTACAAGGAGCTTTTCAATCCTGATGCAGCCAGTGTCATGTCTAAGTGATAAACGTTCAAAAAAATAAATAAATGAAGGGAAACGAACACGATGGCAGAAGTTCCAGGGGGCTGAGCCACTGAGGCAGAAGAGGCGGAGCCAACTGGGTCACCTCGACAACGCGACGATGTTGGCGTACAGCAATCTGAGGCATCGGTATAGTGGTAGAACTTCGGAATGTCCAGCACTTCAACCATTCGACTTCAGTTTCACCGATCCAGTCAAAAGAATGTATATACGCACCTGTTAGTGAGGATCTGACCAGAAATGTACAGACTTTAGAGCAATCATTTAATAAGCTGTTGTTTATTTGGGTAAGTTTATTTGATCTTTTTTTTTAATTTTTTTTTTTTAGAAACATGATATGTAAAAGAGGACAAGGGTCAGAAAAAGAGGATCACATATTAATTTCCTAGTTCTGATATATTCCAGTATTAAATCATGTTCTGTTCATATTCTAGTCCTAATTTATAAGCGGAAACCCAACAGGCCGGTACTTCGTGTAAATTTCTTTTTTTGTTGTTTTTGTAGTTTTATGTGTACATAATTTGAGAGAAACGTGTAAAATTATACTAGAAGCAATGTCATTTTGAGTACATAAAAAAAAAAAAAAAGCCTTGTCTGGGCCATGTAGATATGTATAGACGCTACACCAATCTTCGGAAATGATGGAAATGTAAATGATTTTCTAAAACAAGACCAATAATTGATTACCGATCTTTTTCCATAATACAAAATAGATTTTATAAATGCAATTTGTATAAATACAAAATATTTTATAAATGCTTACGGTAAATCATCATGACGTCAGTCGACGCTGCAATAATATCAACAAGCACTATTCATTTAGCAAGATCGGTTTATGAAAGACCCTTGGAAAAACACGTTAAAATAAAAAAATAACTTAGATCTGTCTTCAGTTTAAATTTTTTTTAGCTGCAAGCAGGAAAACGAATAAGCAAATAGCACTAGCTCGTTTAAGGTTGATCGTCATGGTCGCGCCTAACTTTCCCTTTAAAGCTGCACTTGTTCAGCAAGGATGTCCAAACTGTGACCTGTTTGAAAAGTGAAATAGCCTTTGTCCTGCTACTTTAGTCAAACTTTCTGAATTTGAATACTAGGTGTGACTGTGATGGAAAACCTGATCTCCCGGACATTTGATTGGACACGGTGGCACCAGTTGAATGCAAACGTATGGTTGAAGGAAAATTTGCTAATCAGTCAGTGTAAATGAATAAAATGTAAAATTGTTACACAGGTTAATTCATACAGCTTAAGGTTCGTAAAACTCCCGAGCCCCTTTAGGGACATAGGAGGGGAAAAAATGTAAGAAAAAAACACCTTTTTTTTTGCCAGCAAATCTGTGTGTGAGGTTAAGAAATCCTACCTCGTGTGCTATGATTGGCTACAAAATTTTAATCTTGTCTATTAATAGATAAAATCTATATCTAGAGCAGAAGGCGGGACTTTAAATAGTTTTTAGGCGCAATTTAAAAGATCCCGGAAGTATGTGAATCACTCTGGGTTTTGCGAGATCTTGCAAAAAGAAGGATCTTTTTTTCTGTCCTATGTTTTTTTTTAATGAGATTTTTTGCTCTTCTATTTATTTTTTTCTTTCATATCTCTTAGGGGCTCCGTATTAAGCTAATTAAAATTTAGCATAATTGGCTAATTTAAGTTGATTTAAATTAAAATGCAAGATGAAACTCCCAGTGACACAGACCGATATACATTTTTATTTGTAATATTGTATTATATTGTGTCCCACATGCAAAGTGTTGAGGAAACGCAGCAATTCCTTTTTTTTTTTCAGTTAAGGTTATTAAGCAATTAAGTTCGCAAGCTAAAAGGGAGTAATGAATGCCTTTTAAGTGCTACACAGATAGTTGCTTACCTAGTTTACTAAGTATATAGTATCAGCCTATATCTAATCAGTTAGAAACCTTGCTAACTGGATTGTCAGTTGCTGTGTAGATGGTGAAACTTATGTAGTTAAGTAATTTAAATATAAAAATAGTACTGGTCAGTGATGTTTGTATTAATTTGCCCAAAATTATACACATAAAAACAAGCATAAGATTCAAACTTTTTTTTTCAGTCCAGCAATAATCCACTTTGGGGGGGAAAAAAAATGCCACGATCTTGATGTTACAAAAAGTGACGGGCAGCTTTGGAAAGCCACGTTATTTCAGCCATTTTAAATTAAACTTAAATACAATGCTTATTGAGTCTTTTTATAGTTATTTTGTAACTTTAGATGATATTCTATAGCTGTGGCAGTCTTAGGGAACGCTCTGCAGTGGCAATATTGTAGCTTTGACAATCATGTAGTGCTTTGGATTATTCACTCTTTACAGCTCCAGTACTATAAAACTGAGCAGGCGGGTGTCATCTGTATATTTGTTCTGGCGTAGTTAACAATATTCATATTTCTCAGGCAAAGCAGTTTCACAAGAACCCCCCTTATTTATGCGTACCTAAAAGGGATTGAAGTAAAAAGCAATTTCGCACAACTTGGTGGCGTTTAAAATAAATTTCAACTTTCAGTTATTTCAACCATAACGTTTAATTAAACCTATTGTTTAAAGCCTTTTCCAGGATTTCGACATTGAAAAGCGTCATAAACATTATAGCTGCTATAATGTAACCTGTTAGTGGAAGTTTCACAACATGAAATGTAATGTATAAATAAGAACAAATGTAATCAGAATGTTCTTATTTTTGCCTCTGTATAACATCACAGTGGATTTAAAATGAAGCAGTCAAGATGAACATTAAAAGGTTCAGGCTCAAACGTAATCGTCTGACTAACATAACTATAAATATTAGGATTATTTGAATACTTGCATACAAAAACTTCACATTTGGAGTCTGGAACCTATGGGCCCACGGATCATATGTGGCTTTCTTCTCAAGCTGTTTCGTCAGACCTTTACTGCAGCCGTATTCATTTGCTGCTTGTTTCTGGGTCTCTCTGCCCTCAGTTTTGTCTTCAGTAAGTGAAGAGCATGCTCTACTGGGTTGAGGTCAGGTTGCTTTTGTGGTATGTTTTGTGTCATTGTCCATCCGTTCTGCGAAGTGGTTTCCTTTCAATTGTGCAGCACTTGCCTCTATCTGATCAGAAAGTGGGGCTCTATACACTGCTGAATTTATCTTACTACTTCTATTAGCAGTCAGCTCATCAATTATCATTGATGATTGTGATTAAAATTCAAAAACCATGTTTGTGATATGCATGAGCATGAGCATTTCCATTCCTTCTCCATAATCTTCTCTTCTAATCATTCTGGGGTACTAATTATCCTTGAACTTAGCAAGCTTTAATCTGGCCTATCTTTCAATGATCACACCTGATGTTTCTGCTGTCTCTCTGACAGGACATGACATTGATATGTCTTTGGACTGCATATTGACTGCTGAACTAGAAAATGCTAATTCAAAACTTTGAATCCATGCAGAGACTAAAATGGTTTTAGTACCTAAACGATTAATGCTCCCTTGTTAAAGCTTGAATTGACATTCATTAACATCTCGGCTGCTTCATTTTACATTCATTGTGGTGGTTTTCAAAGGCGAAAAATCCATACAGTAAATTGTGTCTTTAATTACTAACACTAATAGATAATACATACACTAAAAGAATACACCCAGGTATAATAAAAACTGGCTATGCTTCATAGACACAACTTTATGAACCACTATAAATCTAAAATAGGTAGGACAGTGAAATCACTATGGTGCAAGTGAAATAAAACCCTGTAATGTATTGTATACGTATATGATTAATGACTCTTGGTTCAACCTGTTTCGAACAGACCACAAAAGCCATAGTACCAATTTACAGGTTTTGCCGGCCTAAACGCTGTTCGATTCACACTGTACTCAAATGATAGTGCGTCGTGCAATCAGTAAATCTGCAGGAAAATGAACGATTGAATAAAAATTTTTTAAAAAGCACTTACAGATTAAACATTGAAGGCAATACAGGAAGTGCTGAGGATATACACACGCGTGCTGAAATGCTGAAACCTTCTATATTAGATAGCTGATGTTCCCTTGCTAGTGCGCTTCGGTGGGGTTGTCTGTAAGCACTATCTCTACAATTTTTTTTTTCTTAATCAAGACAATCACTTCTGGATGTAACCTGAAAGCATCCATCTCAGGGAATTCACCTTTTGTTATTTTCAATAGACGAAGACTCCTATTTTACAAAGAAAATGTCAATTTTCGAGTAAAAAAAAAAAGAAAAAAAAGAAATTTTTAGGATTTCTGAAATTATGCCTGAAATGAGACCTACCCAGACAAGGCTTTGGCACGTGTGTGTGTGTGTGTGTGTGTGTGTGTGTGTGTGCGCAAATTGCTGACAGGTTAAATGCTCAAAATTATTAGGCCCTACTCGTGAAAAGGAAATATTGTTAAAAGTGCTGGAAGCACTTGATACAGAGAAAAGAGATGTTGAAACAAATAGAATACTGTAATTTATTATTATAATTATTATTATTATGATTTTCTTACGATCTCTATGTAATTTAGTTTATTTATAGAGTGTATTATGCTCAATAAGCTGCAGCGACAAAGGTTTTAATTTTATTTTATTTTATTGTATGGTTTAGACTGTATCGATAGTGGTCACAATGTAAGCGAAGGGTTTAACACTGTTATAGGTAACTGGAGCAATAACTGGACACTGACTTTCTCTCCCGTTTGCATTGGAAGGTTATTTTTTATTTTGCTATTTTCCTGATTTTGGTATTATACGAAACCCCAGCCCGTCGTTTTATGGCATTGGAGTGTAAAGAAAAAAAGAAAGAAGAAAAACACTGCTGAATTTGCATCCTCCTATGACATCACATGATACGGTCAGGGTTGGGGGTGGGGTGAATTGAACTGAACTATTGAACTATATGTTATATAGTAAGACTGAATATATGTTACCCTGCTCAGTCTGCTGTCTCACAAAAACATACTTTTTTTCCCCCTTTTTTTCATATGAAATGAAAAACCGTGCAGGCACTTAAATAGTTTTATGAGGGACATATGGTTTTAAAATTTAAATGTAATACACAACAGGAAACATACAGAAGTCATAGCATTGCTGTTTCTTTTTGATCTAATCAGGCTGTCAGAATATTCAATATAGCCATATTTCTAATTAGGTCAATACCAGACATTCATTCATTTTTTTTTTTAAACAAGGTGCAAATACTTCTGTCCCTGTTTCTGCACTTAAATATGAGACTCCTATTATACCTATTGACCTTAATGATTCTAGCTATTTATACCACAACACTGTTAAATCCTTGATTCTGAGTGCTTAGCAGGTGTTGATTAATTTCCCTTTAACAGCAGCTATGATAGTAGTCCAGTAGTAATAATGATGATAGCAGCACGCTACTTTTAGGTAGCGCTTATGGAAGGAGTCTCCAGTTTTAGTGCTCTCTCTAGGTCAAGCTGAATGAAATTTTCAATCGTCATTTAATTGGATTAAAAGCAATAACACTACATTGTGCATAACTCTACTAGCTATGTCTTTGATCCTGACATTAGTATGTTTTCATAATTGACCTTCACATGAAGGCTTTGCAACAGATACATCGGGTTTAAATAATGCATTCTTGAATAACAATCCATCATTTAATAACATAAACAGTCCTTCGATAGGGACTTTCGGGAGTCTGTTTTGGCACTAATCAAAGCCAATAGTGTATTTTCATTTCATTTCATTTCTTTCTTGTAATCACCTTTTAATGTTTTATGATAATTTTTTTTTTTTTTGCTCACAGTTACTTAAAATGTTGTTCAACCACGCACATTTTCGCAATCTTTCTTCCTTCCTTACACACTACAAATGTCCAACATGAATAAATTCCTTGTACATGTTTGTTTACCTCTAGAAGTTTAAAAACCTGTTTCTCTTAATTGATTAGATATTCATGTATGAATTAGAACGTCCTGCTCATTGGATTGAACGGAAAAGGAACGCTTTATTTCTTTTCTTTTTTTTGAGGTGCCATAGCTGGGGTTCAGTGAAGCTAAATGGCACTTAAGGAGTAAAACTAGGGATTTACTTGTGATGACACAATGCTGGAGAAAGACAAGGGAACAGGTGAGGGCAGGAAGAACAGGGTAACTTGCCAAGTGTGCATTTGTGTGTGTGTGTGTGTGTGTGTGTGTGTGTGTGTGTGTGTCCTGTGTGCATAAAATTTCAAAATGAGAAGCATGAGTGCACTTGAGTGCAAAATGACTGACTGTGTGATTGTGTGTATTTTATGGGGTTTAACCACAGCGAGTGTGTGTACATTTAGTCAAGCTCTTGAATTGTCTCCTCCGAGTTGTATATAGCCGGCAAAAAAAGGACTTTTGTTAAAGGATATTTTATCGCTTTTGTAGACTTTTCTTTTGTGGGGGAAAAGAATTAAAGACGATTTTATGAACACAACCCTCTGGCTCGTTGTTATTTATTTATTAAATTATTTATTATTATTTTTCTTTCATTTAACCAGAAACGAAAATAAATTGCATTTTTTTTTTTTTTAATTTGCAACAAAATTGGTCATGTGACATAGGTTTCTGTCCCTTCGATGCTGTTCACCAAAAGTTCCATAAATGAATAATGACCGTACTCACTTGTGGTTTACTGTATAATCACACCATTAACGATATTGTTGGCCACTTTAATAATCCGATCAGATGGTCATGCAGACACATCCAGTTAATGAATCAGGAACTCATTATCAGGATATCATCATCTTATGGTTGGTCTTATATCCAGTAGGTTTTGACAGAAAACTAATATTAAAAACTAAATGTTTAAGAAAATCCAGATCTTGTAAAATATTTCTACAAAAAATTCTCATAGAAATGACTAACATTCTTCATGCTTTCCCACGAGTAATGAAGGTCAACCTGTGCTGACCTGCACTTCAGAGACAAGCTCATGAAGATGGCTGCTCTTCCGCAAATCTGATGAGGCAAACACACATACACACAAACATGTTAGGCATGAATAAATGAATGACACTGTATGAGATCCTGTGCGCCGATTTATAATGAATAATTAGCTTTGATTCAGCGTGCTTCTTGAAATGTATAAAAAGCACGTACGAACCACTGAACAACGACGGCGGCGTATAATTTTTTTGTTGATTTGTTTTTTTCCCTCCCCCGCACTTCTGAACAAGAGTGCTCTCTCTTAAGACGAGAACGTCGACTCGTCTCGTCGTTGAGAGAATGATTAATATCTAATCAAAGTGAGCGCACAAAGGGCTATTAAATATGTAATCAAAGACAGCTTTCAACATGCCAAACATAGGAAGCCCCGCCTCCACGTTGCTCGCTTTTGTTGTCAGGCTGATTCAATGATTTCCAGCTCATTAAGCCCTTCTTTAAGTTGTTGTTGTTGTTGTTGTTGTTTTCTCACCTTCTGGCATAACAAATCGAACTTTTTTATTCCATGGTTTTTATTTCAGGCTTTTATATGAGCGTTACTGAGGAAATAGCGAGAATGAGAGCTCACCTGTAAGGCCAAGTTTCTCGCAGCACAAGTTGCAGGTATGTTTGAGGACAAAGTTTTGGACTGGATCGTCATCCCAATTGGTGGAGCCAAACACCAAGTCTCTAGATGAGCTCCAAAAAAACAAAAGTTCATACTCATCTATCATACTGTAAACACAATGAAATCATGTACTTTATGTAGATTTCATCTGCGTGGTCCAGATAAGAAAGGAATAAAATCCTTGGCGGGCCACAATCAGGTAGCTTGATGGAAGGCGGACTTATGCTTCCACCATGAACTGGATAAGAAAAAGTTATACCTTTCCTGCCAACGTAATTTACTAACATACACTTTTATTTAAGATC
>JAOVVA010000029.1:15487582-15506511 GCA_028565275.1 Leiocassis micropogon | reverse complement strand
ATGCATGTTGTTTTAGTCAAGACCTTTATAATTATTCTACCATCATCACTCAGCAAAGTTTGGCCCATAATCTGTTAGCTACTAATACCCCTATCTCACCTACGCGATCGTAAGTACGGTTCATTATGATTCACTGCGAGTTTTGGCGATTAGGTTTCCATATTTCCGCCATCAGTCCTCGCATAGTCAAACCGCATAGGTGAGATAGGGGTATAACAGCTGGAATAACAGAGGGGGGCGGGTTATCAGGGACGGGGCTTGTAGGACAACTTTCACATACACACACACACACACACCCTAACAGATTGGAAATGACTGCTGTCTGGCTCACGGATTACATAAATTGTCCGAATAATGGATGACATTTTTGAAAAAATAACTAAATAACTGAGTACTTAAATGGCGGACATAACTCGTTAGATTACTCGTTACATCAAAAAAGTAATCTAAGTACTTTGTAACGCGTTCCACTCAACGCTGGTGGTGACTGGGGACGGTTCCACTTTACCATGAAGAGAATCCTGTTCTCTGAGGACTTGTAACTGCAGTTGCTCAATAGTTCAGGACTGGAATTTCCTACAAGTCTACCTGAGCCTCCAATAACGAACTAAACTCCATATAAACTTAAAGACATCATCTGTGATATTAACTTCCAGCCGCCCAACACATAATATGACTGCAGATCAATTCCTGCTATCCGTTATCACCCAAATGAGGCTGGGTCCCCTGTTGAGTATCTCTCCTTTCCTTGCCACCATCTCCCTCGGCTTGCTCATCATTTTTAATTCATACACATTTTTCACATTTCAAACAAATTTACATAATGTATTTATGTAATGTATGTAGTTATGTATTTATTTCTGTTACCCACGATTAATCTCTCCAGCATAGACCTCCCCGAACATCATGAAGTAGGGCTGGAAGAGCACTTGTTTCAGCAGGTCCCAGGACGGTTCCTCGTGTGGATTTAGGATGGACCACCGAGGTGTCCCAAAGCTCACCAGCACAATGCCCATGATGACCACGATGTATAACATGTTCTTCAACTGTAACACCACACCCACAAACAAATACACGTCATCGACACGTCATTGAAAGTCACATGACACGTCATTGAAAGTCACATGACACGTCATTGAATGTCACATGTTTCGCATGAATCTTTCGGTTATATCAATGAAAAAGCATACCATGTTGGAGATCATGGTGAGATAGGGTCCGGCTTTCTGATTAATAGCCAACAGGTCTAGCAGACGCACAAACCAAAAAACAATGTCGAGGCAGTAAATGATGCGGCCCGTTGTGTGGATGAGACCCGTGAACCAGCGCAACACCATGCCCATGAAGAAAAGAATGATGGCGACAAAGTCGTTCATGTTCCAGTATTCGCTGAACCACATTTTCAGCTTTTTTTTGAACTGTCTAGGCTCAGACACCCACACCTGGAAAAAAAAAGTGTGTGGGGGGGGATTTTCACATAAAAAGAAAAAAATGCAGCAGGTTTATTAGCAGGCGGGGCGGGGCTTATGGAAAGGTGTAATGCAATTTAAAACTTGTTTTACATTACAGTCCATGTCAATCAGAGAAAGACTCCATCATTATTCTATGTTCTTTTCTTTTCTTTTGCTCACTGGTGTCTTTATGTGACTGAATTATGAAATGAAAAAAATGTCATCAAACATTGACAACCAGCTTGAAATGTAGCTAGAGTGTTCCAGCCGCCGAGATCAATGTTTCATTTTCTTGTAACTTCTCACTGCTTTTCTCACCATAAAATCTGCATACCGAAGTTTAAACAGCCTCAGTTCGTCACGTTTGGAACGTACTGTAAACAATTGCATTGGGTGAATGATTAGCAACACAGCTGCTTATTTACACCCCTGAGACAGACAAATGTATGAAGAAAACATTGCCTTAGAGAAAACTGGTATAAAGATAAGAGAAGACCTTTGGTTCTAGTCAAGTTGATAAAGTGGGCCTTCCGTTTATTTTTTAACAGATTGGGACATCGAAGAAACCGAGAACCCATTTAATTCCCACTCAGCGCTCGAGGTGTCTTTGTTTTAGTTTAAAAAAGACAGAATATGTCAACTTGTAAAATTAATATTGATTACATTGAACAGAAAACAAGAAATTGACATGACTGCGACCTTGTTTCCAATTTGCCCTATAACCTCAGATGGACATATCACTCACTCACTCACTCACTCATCTTCTATACCGCTTTATCCTGTATTCAGGGTCGCGGGGCCCTGGAGCCTATCTCAGGAGGCTTAGGGCACGAGGCGGGGTACACCCTGGACAGGGTGCCAATCCATCACAGGGCAATGGCCATATCAGTCTTACTTATTAATAATCCCATATGTCTAATGGGTAAAAATAAGCATTTTGCTTCAGACTCACCTCCCTGATCTTGTCTATAGCTGTGGATGAGATGTACGAAATGACCAGCCATTCCGGGACACTGGGACTCGGCTCCATCCTCACCAACACCGTGAAGGAGAAAAGTGCAAGGAACGTCAGGTAGAACATCTACAAAAAAAAAAAAAAACACACAAAAACTAGGAAAAGGTGAAATAAAAGGTGCAGATGTATATTAGATCAACAGTGTAAGTAAGGAGAAGAATAAAGCAGGAAAGAAAGACCAGACAGTAGATGCATGTGTGGATGAAGAAGTAGAATATAAGGAGAGAAATATAGACACACGCGTAAGGGTGGACGTGATGAAGACAGATAGAGACAAAGTAAGAGAAATATATCTAGAATACAATATACAGAGAACAATTTTTCTGAGGTTAGAGGAACAAGACTTACAGTGTGGACCCAGAATTTGACCACAGGTGCACTGTAAAAGTCATAGACCTTCCTGCACCAGGGTAGCCACCATGCCACAGGATTTGCCCTGTGCCTCACATGGCTCCGCCCTCTTTCCGCATCACTCTCATCCTTCAGAAAAGAGAAATACACCATGAACTAAAAGCGTCAATCCATGTTCCTAGAAAGTAATCTTTATGTGATATTGTGGTATTTTGTACAGCCAATCATTAATGACATTATGGCATCATATAGCTGATCGATAGATGTATGAAAGCATTAAGGGAGCAATACTGAGTAACTGATGAAAAACAATGATGAGATGTTGTTGTTGCTCTCACTGCTTGCATCGCGTCTTCTGGTTCTCCTAAGCTGCCAGCATCCCTCCCAAAATGCAGAGCCTCATGACTCTGAGGCACGTGGGACATCTCAGCCTCGCTCTTAAACTCCAACAGCTGGATACCCACAGGGAGCAGGATACTAACAATGATCTTTGTTAAAAGAAACAAAATAAGGGTGATTAATAAATGATGCAAACAAAATATTTTACATTGAAATTGTCACTTTTTGTAATGTTTTTTTATGTATTCATATATAGATTTTGAAATATATATAGTGCTATTTTATCTTCACTTTAACTGAAATTGAGGATTTGGGATTTACATCTACAATCTAAGAAAACATGTCATTTATCACCCTTAATTTCTGTGGGAAAACAACTGAAAAATAATGGATATATTACATTCACAATTTGAGTACTGGAATATGGCTGTGTCATCAGAGCATAAAACCTCCATAGATGTGATACCCTGGTCATTCAGTACATTCAGGTCATGAGCTGACTTCATTTTATTGCCACAAAACGTTGCTGAGTCTAGACCTGAACAACTGAAGCAACTCCAGATCATAACATTTCCTCCAGAGGCTTATACAGTAGGCATGATGGTGCAATCACTTCACATGCTTCCCTTTTTACCCTGATGAACCCATCAATCTGATATAGGGTCAATCTGGACTCATCAGATCACATGCCTTTTTTCATCGCTCCAAAGTCTGATCTTTATGCTCTCTAACAATTTAAAGCATTTTTGTGATGAGTCTTTCTAACAAGTGGTTTTCTAATGGCCACACAGGTGTTCAGGCCCTAACCTATTAGTTCTCATCACATTGAGTGTGTAAGGAAATGCTCTTACTTTCAATATAAAACATACAGGGGTTGGACAATGAAACTGAAATGCCTGGTTTTAGACCACAATAATTCATTAGAATGGTGTAGGGCCTCCTTTTGCGGCCAATACAGCATCAGTTTGTCTTGGGAATGAGAGATACAAGTACTGCACAGTGGCCAGAGGGCTTTTGAGCCATTCTTCTTGCAGAATAGTGGCCAGGTCACTACGTGATGCTGGTGGAGGAAAATGTTTCCTGATTCGCTCCTCCAAAACACCCCAAAGTGGCTCAATAATATTTAGATCTGGTGACTGTGCAGGCCATGGGAGATTTTTAGCTTCACTTTCATGTTCATTAAACCACTCTGTCACCAGTCTTGCTGTGTGTATTGGTGCATTATTATCCTGATACATGGCACTGCCTTCAGGATACAATGTTTGAACCGTTGGGTGCACATGCTCCTCCAGAATGGTTCAGCAGTCCTTGGCAGTGACGCGCCCATCTAGCACAAGTATTGGGCCCAGGGAATGCCATGATATTGCAGCCCAAACCATCACTGATCCACCCCCATGCTTCACTCTGGGCATGCAACAGTCTGGGTGGTATGCTTCTTTGAAGCTTCTCCACACCGTAACTCCCCCGTATGTGGGAAAGACAGTGAAGGTAGACTCATCAGAGAACAATACATGTTTCACATTGTCCACAGCCCCAGATTTTCGCTGCTGGCACCATTGAAACCAACGTTTGGCATTGGCACAAATGACCAAAAGTTTGGCTATAGCAGCCCGGCCATGTAAAATACATTGACCCTGTGGAGCTCCCGGCGAACAGTTTTGGTGGAAACAGGAGAGTTTAATTTAGCAGGGAGTTGGGCATGTGGTTTTATGTTTTTTGGATACAATCCGGGTTAGCACCCGGACATCCCTTTCAGACAGCTTCCTCTTGCGTCCACAGTTACTCCTGTTGGATGTGGTTCGTCCTTCTTGCTGACATTACCCTGGATACCATGGCTCTTGATACATCACAAAGACTTGCTGTCTTGATCACAGATGTGCCAGCAAAACGCGCACCAACAATTTGTCCTCTTTTAAACTCTGATATGTCACCCATAATGTTGTGTGCATTGCAATATTTTACGCAAAACTATGCTATTACTCTGATAATTAAAACTTCAGCCTCTGCTTTTACTGTTGGAATGTGCAGTAAATGAAGAATGGCCACCAAGCTGGTTAAATTTAGTAGTAACAGCAGTATTGTAGGTAACAGTACTAACTTCACCATAAAGAACATTGTATCCTTAAGACAAGAACCCATTCAACCACCAAGTCAATAGTCAATACCTTTAACCAGGAGTTCTTCCTCATGTTCAAACGGCCCATCCATAGGTCGGTGAGGAGCATCTGGGTGCATGAGTGGGTCACAAGGGGCCTGTGGCCTGATGCCACTGCCATTTGCAAACAAGTAAAGTTGCTCCAATCTGTCATCTCCCATGTCAGCAGCTTCATGGCCATGCGTTCATTCTCCTTGAAGGCCTTGTCCAGAAGATCCACAGCAAGCTGGCCGAACTCTCTTGAAGAAAAGACACACAGACATGCAGTTGTACTACTGCTCTTCAAAGTTAAAATTGCATTATTTTTAAATTGGTATAACATCACAGAGACTGACAGAGAATATTTCCTCAGTTCATCAGCAATGCTGTCATGCATGCTGCTTTCCTTGGCTTCACTGGCCATGGCCTGGTACAGCCTGCATGCCACTACTGCTCTGGCCAGGGCCTGCATTCCATGCTGCCACAGGAAGAGCGCCATTTGCTGCCGCCGCTTCAATACTGCCCATACAAACAGGTCATTGAAACTGTAAACAAATGGTGATGTGTTGCCCAGCTCTTCCTTCACTGCCTCTACTTCATTAGGCTCAGATTCTGATTTCATCTAGAGCAAAAAAAACAAAAAAGAATATTAATATAAAAATTTATACAGCACGTTTGCCTGCTCAAAAGATGCACTCACTGTTTTTTGACCAAGTTGTTTCTGTCAGTTCAGAACACTTACAAACTGACACAATACTGACAGTAGCACTCACTCTGAAGCCCCAGAACCCTGCTACCCAGAAGATGATCATCCACACCTTCCACAAGGAAGGAAAGCCACAGAAGGTCATTGCTGAAAAAGCTGGCTCTCTGCACAGCGCTGTATCAAAGTGTGTTTAGAAAAAGTTGACTGGAAGGAAAAGTGTTGCAGGTAAAGGAGCACAACCAATGGGGATGACCGCAGCCTTAAGAGATTGTCAAGCAAAGTCAATTCAAGAACTTTGGAGAGCTTCACAAGAAGTGGAGTGAGGTTGGAGTCTTTCCTGGGATAAGGACAAACTACATTACTCAAAGTCCTCTTTTCACTCACTCACTCACTCACTCATCTTCTATACCACTTTAGCCTGTATTCAGGGTCGCGGGGACCTGGAGCCTATCCAAGGAGGCTTAGGGCACGAGGCGGGGTACACCCTGGACAGGGTGCCAATCCATCGCAGGGCACACACACATACACACACTCACACACTCATTCACACACTACGGGCAATTTGGGAACGCCAAACAACCTAACCTTCATGCCTTTGGACTGTGGGAGGAAACCGGAGTACCCGGAGGAAACCCACCAAGCACGGGCGAGAACATGCAAACTCCATGCACACAGAGACGGGAATCGAGCCTGGCCGGGAATCGAACCCGAACCATGGAGGTGCAAGGCGACAGTGTCCTCTTTTCAGATGAAAGTAAATTTTGCATTTAATTTGGAAATCAAGATCCCAGAATCTGGAGGACGACTGAAGAGGCACAAAATTCAAGTGCAGCGTGAAGTTTTCCACAATCTGTGATGATTTGGGGTGTCATCTGCTGGTGTGGGTCTACTGTGCCTTATCAAGTCCAAAGTCAATTCAGCCATCTGCTAGAAGTATTTTATGGTTTTGTGAGTATTTTATGGTTTTGTGAGTATTTTATGGTTTGGTCTCTTTATAAACTTTATGGAGATGCCGATTTCCTTTTCCACAAGGACTTAGCACCTGCTTACAGTGCCACAACTACTACTAACCGGTTTGCTGACCATGATATTACTATGCTTGATTGGCTTGATTGGCCATCCAGCTCATCTGATCTGAAGCCTATAGAGAATTTTATCAAGAGGAAGATGAGAAATACAGTTATACAGTACAGATATAGAATAGAAATACAACAATACAGATAAGCTGAATGCTGCTTTCAATAACTTTCAATAACGTCTTCAATCAAAGCAAGTCTCAATAATGCCTTAGCAGAGTCACAAGCTGATTCTCCCTAATGCCATGTAGTGTTGATGCAGTAAGTTATGCTAACAGAACCCTGAAAAAGTACTGAGAAAGCACTAAAATGAGCATAGCAGTGGTCCTCCACTGTGTTATATTAAACCAACAAATTAATTAATTAAAAATGTCATAAAATTAACAAAAACAAATAACAACAATGATTTGTTTATTCTGCATATGATTTACATTTTATTATTTCATTATTATATATTATTTATATTATTATTTGACTAACCTTGCGTTTGTAAGGATCTGCAGTTCTATGGAACTGAGGCTGTGGTTGACTTGTCTTAGGTTGCTCTGTGCAAGTCCTTCTGGATGCTGAGCGCTCCTCACTGACTTCCTAGCCAATATGACATCTCAATTAACAGTTACATTAGAACTATGGCATGTTATTAATGATAATGTTTATGACCCTGGTATTTAGGATATATGGAAAATCTGGACACGTGGTAATTAGAAAAATCAATATGTAGTTATAATGGCAAACAATACTTTTTGCAAATATTTCTTTCTATCTATAAAGTTGATGTATGTATGTAACTTATTTAAAAGCAACTAAGAATAAATCTGTAGAATGAACACCTGAATGCTTCCTAGTTTTGCCACCAAGTTACATGGTGACCATACTAAAAAAAAAAAAAACACATGTAATGGTAGACATTCCCGGTTCCTTCTTTTTCTTTAGGTTGTTCCTCTTAGGTGTCACCACAGCACATTTAATCCACATAACTATTTTGGCTCAGGCCTGGGATGAGCACTGAGAGCACACTGACGTGTGCAACAAAAACAATCGTGGTCATTAGCAAAACAGGTAGATTTACTCCTAAGATTCTCAGTCATCCAGGTGAGGTTATCTAGAAGTTGATTCATGTCAACTGGACTTATTCAAGTAGCTGCTTCAGTCTAAGGAATGTTGGAAAGTTCCTCGTATTTAAGTCCTCCAAGGTCCTCCCCTATCTTTCTTGGGATTGATGAATGGGCAGCATGAAAAATAGGAGACAGGTTGTGTCGAAGACCTCCACCTCTGATGAGAGAAGGATTTTCCACCTGCACATAGCTTCTACAGATGGCTTCTTTCACCCCTCTCTTGAACCAGTTATTCTCTCTGTCCAAAATTCCTACATTTTGTTCCGGAAATGTGTGTCCTTTGTCCTAATGGGGCATCTAGTGATTATAAGATCTGCTTAGGAATAATAGGTGAGAGAGGCAGCACATCCTAGAAAGGCTGCAAGCTGCAAATGCACAGAAACAATGATGGACGATAGCTAAAGAAAACCTAAACAAAAACTTGTCATTTCTCAAAACAAATGGCCAAGCATTAGATAGAAAGTGAACCCATAAACAGGTCAGGGTTCACGGCCAATGATAATCCAAAGAACACCCAAACCTGATTTCTAATGCTCTTGCCAGTCAAAACACCAAGAAAGTCCCAAATCCCTTGCACATACAGTTATATGTGGGTTAGTGCCAAGGTTGTCCAGGTGTTGAACAAACACCCCAGCATTTATCAGGAGAGAAACAATTAAACAGGTTCAAGTTTAATATTAGTATTAAGTCCTAATAAAGGTATTGCGGTTTGGACTTTATGGACAGACCTTCAGCTCAGTATGGATTCGGTTATATACAGCCTTGAAGCTCTTCTTCCTGTATGTGCTCCGATAAGCTCCTCCTATCAAATATTCAATCACCATGCCAATATCGATCAGAGAGATCTTATATTTCCCAGGGAGACGACACTGGAGATGACACAAAAAAAGGCAAAATACCAACTGGCAAAACATCATTTAATAGTTGTAATTCATTTAATAGTACATCATTTTATTTAAATATTCTACTGTATAAGCAAAGTGAGAAATGGTTTTCAACTTAGTTCCACATGCTAAAATCATACTAAAAGTATGGACAATAATGTATATATAATATGTTTTATTTAACTAGTACCTTTTTGGCATCCTCAATTATATGCCGTAAGAAGTGATCCGAGGAGCCTTGGTGCTGCTGTAAAGGCAAGAAACAACTTCTACAGTATAGTATATGAGCTTGGTCAGCAGGCATTTACTGCTCTAAACTAGTTGTTTGGGATTGTTGCAGTACTAAATAATGCAGCAAAGGCCAGCACTGGTCACAACGGAATTCTCTACTGTGTAGTGCCCAGATTTAATTTTCAAATTTGATGCAACTACTCAATGTACTTGTAGGCTAGTTTACTAGTCAATAAAACCCCAATTAAATATTTAAAGGCAGTTGAACTGTACAGAATGTGTTACCATGTTATAAAGTTCCTCCAGACGAGACACTGTCAGGAAGTGCTTCATGGTCACACCGTTCTCGATGAGCAGCTTCACAAAACTGACGCGGTCCATCAGCAAAGCATTCAGCATAGCGTGCTCCAGGGCCCCCACCTTCAATACACCATCACAACACTGCATTAGTACGCCCCTTTTTCACATAATGCTACTACATTATATCCCACATGTCATACTGCACCTTCCAGTGGTGTCCATACACCAGTACATGTTGCTGAGCAATGTCAGCTCTGTCCCAGGCCAGTGTGATGTTTAGTTTCTCTGCCGGTGCTCCTGATAGCAGAATGCACCATGGGAGATTAAAGCAAATAAACTAAACATAGTTTGGCAAAAGAGTATTATTTTGAGAAGTAAAATGTGTTTCCCACACCTCTTAGTGAAGCTGTCAAAATCGCCACATCTGCTTCCAAATGGTCCTCTGATTCCGAGTCGAAAATGGTGATCTGAAAAAAAGGAGGTTCATTTGCTTGTTAGTTTCCCGAGATGCTAATCAAAGAAAGTATTATATGTAGATGTCCGTTATAAAGCTAAAAAGAATTGATTCAGAACAGCAGAAATAAAAGGCATTCCTGCTCAGCCGTAGTTCATCACTGCTCCAACAAAACTGCACACAAAACATGACTCATCTAGACAAATCCTGCCTAATGCTTCTTAAAGGTTCACAGTTATTTTTACATCCTCTCTAATATATTTGAACTGTGTAAAGAAATTAATGGTTAAATAAATAAATGATGGGGTGAGTAGGTCCATTTCCTAGTTACTCACCACATCTCTGTGGTCCATACAATGTTTAAGCACGGTGAAGAGCTGATGCGCCTTAGTTCTAGCAACACCAAATAAATTCTCAATGCGCTTCAGGAAATCCTCCTTTATATTCACATCCAGCTCCCTAGGTGACACCAACAAAGCATTACCTTTTCAGGAAAAATGAATGGTTAATGCTCCACATTTCTCTGGTTACACTGTTTAGGTAGGTTCAAATAATTGGAAATAGGTTAAATTTTTTTTAATGATTTCAATGATTTATTTACCCATTTATTTATCTATTTACAGTGGTTATACAGTAGAATAGAAAGAATCAGCCCCTATAAAATAATCACAATTTGTTGCTTTGCAGCCTGAAATAAAGACAGATACAGTTTTTGTTTTATCCAGCTGTAGTTACTGTAGCAACATCCAAGTGAATGATACTGTATAACACCAACATATCAGAAAAAAATTGGGGGAAAAAATGAAAAAACAGAATCACTGATAACTGACTTGTAAACTCAATCAGGTGAGGCTAATCACCTTTTCAATGGTACACAAAGCTTTGCACATATGGACTTTGCAATATTTGCCCTCACTTGTTTGTGGAAGAAGTAAGATCAAAGTTGAGATAAATTTGTCAAAGTTGAGATAAATTTGATGGTGACTGTTTGTAGACTGCAGTCTTCAAGAAATTCCACAGATTTTAATAGGGTTTAAGTCTGGGCTCTGACTAGGCCATGCAAGGACATTCACCATTTTCTCCTTCAACCACAGTGTGGTCAGTTTTGCTGTGTGCTTTGGGTTACTGTCATGTTAAATCTTCTTCCCATTAACAACTTTCTGGCAGAGAGCAGCAGATTTTCCTTAAGAATTTGACAGTATTTTCTCCCTATCCATTTTCCTTCTGTCCTGACAAGTGCTCCAGTCCCTGCAGCAGAGAAACACCCCCATAACAGGATATTACTATAGATAGATACTGTATTTGTTATATGGAGGTGAGCTGTATTAGATTTTCGCCAAACATATCATTTAGTGTTGCGGCCAGATAATTTAATTTTAATCTCATATGACCACCTGCATTTTTACAAAGCTCAGTTATGACTTCATATTGCCTTTTTTTCTTTCAACTCTCCCATTAAAAACACATTTGTTGGAAAATTTGTATTATTGTTGTCACATGCACAAAATGAGCACTCTTTGTTATAAATTCCTGCAACTGCTTCAGAGTTGCTGTTGGCCTCTTGGTACAATAGCCTCTGACCAGTTTCCTCCTGGCTCTTTCATCCAGTTTGGAGCGATGTCCTGACCCAGGGGGGTCTGTGTTGTACCAAATACCTTCCAGTTCTTCATAATAAAGAATCCACTGTGCTTCTAGACAGTGATTTTTTTGTATCCATCTCCTGACTTGCCTGTGCCTTGTGACTTTATCAGGGAGATATTTTGAAAGTGCCTTGCCACCCATAGTTGATTGACAGAAATGCTTTAGCCTTTCATGCTGAGCTAATAACCAACCAACTAATTAATTGTGATCCTTTTCCAAATTAGTAATTCTGTTTGCTTGTTTTTTTTTCTCTTTTTTAACATGCTGAAGTTGTATCTCTCAATAGGATGTTAAAAGTTTCACTAAGTAAATACAGCTGAATAAAACAAAAACTGTATGTGCTGAATCTGACTATTTTAAAGGTGGGTGATTTCTTACTAGACCCACTGCATATGCCTGCAGTTGTCATGGAGTAACTGAAATCAAATGTACTAGAACGTGATATTGCAACAGTGATGTAGGCTATTAGCATCACAGATCAGCCATAATATTAAATCCACCTGCCACCAAAACAGCTATTAGCACCAGACCCTTTAAGTCTTGTAAGATGCCTCCATGGATCAGACTCATTTGTCCAGCATTACATCACAGTTGCAACTGTTTGTGTGGTTCATCAAAGTATTCCTGAACAATTATGCATAGTGGGGGCAGGGATAGCTCGGTAGTTAAAGCATTGGCTTAACTGGACTACTGATCAAAAGGTCTCAGGTTCAAACCCCACCACCACCAGGTTTCCCCTGTTGGCCCTTGAGCAAGGCCCCAAACCCTCAACTGCTCAGATGTATAACGATATAAAAGGGTAAGTTGCTCCAGGCTGCCCTTAGGGAATACAGTTCAACACAGTGTTTATGTACAGATTTTGCAGTTCATCTGTGCAGACAACCTTCTTCCACAGTTCTATGTTCTGATGTTAATGTGGCCATTGGAGCCACTATCAGTAGTGAACAGAGGTCAGGGTAGGAAGCAAAATGTAATAGTTTTCTATCAGAACCAGCATTAAGCATTTCAACAATTTGTTTCAAAGTAGCTCTTCTGTGAAATCAAACTATACAGGCCTGCTTTTGATCCCCATGTGCTTCAGTGAGCCATGGGTGACCAAGACCCTGTTGTTCCTCTTGTACCACTTTTGGTAGATACTGTACTAACCACTGCATACTATACTAGAGATTGCTCTGCCCCAGCCTCTAGCCACCACAATGTGACCCTTGTCTAAGTCACTCAGATCCTTTCACTTTTTTTTTACATGCTTCTAAACAGCCAAATTTGAGAACTGACTGTTCACCTGCTGCCTAATATATCTTACACATTGACAGGTGTAATTGCAACAAGAAAAGCAATTTTCTTCACTTCATGTGTCAGTGGTATTAATGTCATGGCTGATCGTTGTAAATGCAAGGATTTCCATAAATGCTTTTAATACAAAATAAAAACCAATAAAGATTTTGTCCCATACATGTGCAGACGGCTTTTTTTCTGTATAAAAGCAATTCAGACTGGCTATTTTGCAGTATTTAATGCTTTCATATATGATCAGGACTGCGGAACATGCCAGCATTAGCGCTGTATCCCCCAGTTAGAATATGCTCTCCTGTGATTTAAAGAGTAGATTTTTTTTTACCCCACCTGTCTGCTGCAGTCTGTTTGTGGATGAGTGACAGCAGGTCTGCAGCACGGCCCGTGCCCTCAAACACAATGATGGGCACAGGAGGAGACCTGCTCACATAATCTAGCACTATGGAGAGCACTGCAGGACCCCCCTCAACCACCACACACACCAGGGGAACTCTCTGACCCAGTCCTAAAGAAATGCAAAGTAACATATGCAAAATAACTCCTATTGTTTTTTTGTTTTTTTGTTTGCTCCTGGGTAATCCATAAGGTGTGCAGAAATGCATGCACACGCACACACACTCACTTGGATGAATCCTCTGCCGTTGTATATGTCTCTCCAGCTTTCTCCTCAGCTCCTGCTGGCCTCCAGCTTTACCCAGAGTTCCATCATCCACCAACAGGAAGTGCGAGTGCATGCCATTAAGACTGGAGCGCTTACTGAGTGGATTCCCCAAAGTCTGGTAGTGCCTCAGGACCTGGTGTGTCACAAGTGTTGAAGTATACACAGACTTGTGATTCTATTGACTTATTAAATACTAGATGTGCCCGCAACTTCGTTCGTGTGGAATTTCATTGCACACTCATAAGCGGACTTTAAAAATTTACACCACCTTCTGTTGAATTTTGGAACTAAATATTTTACATGAAGTTTGCAGAATGAAGGTGTAAGATTGTGTTTATATAAACACAATAAGTTTGTAAGTCGATTTCAATTGCACACTCATAAGTGCATATTTTAAAAGTTTATCAATTATGTTTTATTGGAAAAAAACAGTACTGTATAATGAGGTGCATTTCACAATGGTTACAATAATACTGCTTCTTGTTGGGCCACCACCACATGACTGACCTTTTATTCCACATTACATTTCGAAAGTTCTGACTGTCAAACAGATTTTCAGTTATTATCATTACCCATTATTATTGTTATGAGGTAATCAAGAGATTAAAAAATAATAAAAATAAAAGCTCACATCTCGTCCTATGAGGTCTGTGTGGTTCTCGATAAGCCCCCATGGCGTGATACCAATCACAGTCCTCTTCCTGCGCTCATGTGTACCATAGAGTTTCACAGCATCTCCAACATACATTGATACCGCTAAGTAACGGAAAGACAAAATTTACTCAATTACATAAACAAATAAATGAAAGTAAGAAAAACGAACAAGGACACACAGACAAACCTGTATTAAAGCCATCAGTGAAAATCCAGGCTCCCGCAGTCTCGGCAGCCCTGATGAGGCCCTTGCTGAATGCCTGGCCTACTCTTGGGGGTAAGGAAAAGTTGTCCGTTCCTCCATGCACTGATATGAGTAGCTTGGGCTGCGCCATGTTCCACTCTCGCAGCATTAAATGGCAAATTTCTTCAGGTTTAGCGTCACAAGACAAACGCACATACTGTGGGGAAAAAAAAAACAGAAGTAAGTCAAAGATTTTGTGTTTTCAAGCCATCCCACTAGCGAACAACGAACCTTAGCACGGCAAGAAGACTTGTTGCTGCGCTGGAAGTCAATAGAGCCGAATGCATCGGTGGGGCCAGTTTTGGTGTGTTGAACAACACACCACGCCTCTTCTTCTCCAGACAGAGGGAGCCAAGAACTGGAGTCAAGCTCTGAATGCTCACCGATTAGCCTCCCACAGCAGCACCTGGGAGTACAACAGATGCAAATCTGTACATAAACACTTCAGTTGTGTTTAGCAATTTTCGTTTTTACCCCACACTAAAGATGTCGTCTGTTACATATAAATGAAAACAATTATGAAACCACATGCTTGCAAATATGATTACCAAATTGTACTGTAATAATGAGGATTGAAAAAAATCATGAATACAAACCTGACTAGATTTTGGCAAACATGACAAACCGGGAAACACCTGAAAAAAATACAGGAAAGCCTTCAATTAAAGTAGAAAACTATTTAAACAGACTTTAATGGCACTGTCAAATAAAACGCACAAACAAGTAAAATATAGCACCTGTGGTGGTCCCTTGATGCTGGTAAAAACTTGACGCACTCCCTTTTGTAAAAGGTTGTCTGGATCCACGACTTTTTAGACTGGAATAAGAAAACAGTATGTTTGTGAGTATTACAGTATGTTTGTCACTTTGTACACTATCCGGGTAAAAGTATGTGGTAAAAGGGGTGTTTAAGGCACAGAACTACTGATCGGAAGGTCCCAGGTTCAAACCCCAGCACCAACAAGTTGCTACTGTTGGGCCCTTGAGCAAGGCCCCTTAACCCTCTCTGCTGCGATGTATAATGAGACAAAATGTAAGGCGCTTTGGATAAGGGCATCTGTAATTGCTATAAATGTATATGTGCCTGCTGGACATCATATACTGTTATAATAAACTTTTATAAGCAGGCTATGCAAGTTATTTCATCCAGCTTTAGCAAACCGTGGCTTCATGGAGCTGGGGAATAGTTCAACTGGGGAATAGTTCAATGTTCAGATGTCCACATGCTGGTGATTTGTGAAAAAACTAATTTAGTTCATAGCATGTTTTGTCCTGTCTCTCAGATTTACACATTACAGGCTTTATATTACTGACCCATCAACTTATAAATTTCCTGTTTACATAACTATGCAATTAAAATACTGTTTTTGATTCCTGTTACAATTGTTTGCAGAGGATAATAACAATTGAAAGCAAAACAATGCTAGTATACATCATTAATGCTCATACATCATTAATGCTCAGAGTCAGCATCTACAGAAAGACCTAAAGCTTCATGAGGATGTTTTGGCGCTTCGGAATCCACGTTGGCACAGAATCAGCACTAAGGACAGCGGCCCCAAAGGCTCTCTGGACAGCTCTGTCAATGTCAACAAATGCGCCCATCACATGCATTAGCATTGCAATAATTACACTAGGCCATGTCAGTTGATAGATTATTTAGTGTGAGAAAATGAAGACCTGTATGGTGAGAAGATATGTTTTCATTCTCATGCTGTCAAGTCTACAGATTCCACAAAAAGCTAGACGTCCAGAAGCATTACAAAAGTATGATATTTACTCTGTAACTTCATTCCTGAATGGTATTCAGTGGATTCTGTTAGTTGAGGATCTGCAGTTCTGTTTCTCCTACTTTGCTATGCTTTATTGGTGCTCAATTTAACAAAGAGTTGAAAGTCGCTATAACTGCTTGACATATCCAAGGAAGCTTTGTGGCTACAGACGTCCCCTTATTTGTTTGTCAATCAAGAAACACTATAGAAATTGGAAATAAATTAACTCTTTGCAAGTTCAGCATAAGATCTGTGGAACCGTCTAAATATAGTTTGAATATAGTCTGACACATAAGCAGACATATATTGTTCTGCTAGCGTGAACCTGTGGCTGCTTTGGACACTTTGGCTTATTTTCAAGAGATTGGTTTGAAGCTTTCGGCTCTTTAGCAAAACCTTTGAAATGCAGCCAACCACTTATCATTCTCTGCTTTTCCCAAAAACTCCTTTACAACTGGCTAATCAGGTTCTTGTTCAGTCTCTTGTGATTTCAACAAATGTTTGTGATTTCAAAAAACTTTGTTTCAAACTTCCAAGGTTACCCCACATCACTCAGTCTGCAGCTTAATTAAAATACTATTTCTAGCCAAAAAAAATCAGAAACAGACAGAAATGAGAGAAACTGTACCACATTTCATTTGAGCCACAAATACACCGATTAGCCATAACATTAACCCCACAAAACATTAACACATTAACCTTAATTATCAATTATATACCAGTAAACTGATGATAAGATCATGGGCACCCAAGGCTCACCATGCCCGTGGGGACCAAAACCCAGCCTGTCTGGTCTGATTCAACAGATAAGTTAATCACAAATCGCAGGAAAAGTAAATGATGGCCATGATATAAAAAAAAAAAGCACCAGAACACAGCCCACAGCCCACTGCTTACAGGGCCCAGTGGGCAAAGAGCCCAAGGCTGTCAACCCAGCCCTCAAATTGCCCAAATCCCAATCCTACTGAGAATGCCTGGGATGTGCCAAACAAGTCTAATCCATGGAGCAACTAAATGTGCATCCTTACAGAATCCAACAGGCCCTGGTCCAATCCCCCATAGTACCAAAGTCGCAAATTAAATAACAAAGCTCAAAAGTGCCCCGATATGAAAAGGGCACATGCATATACGTATAGTAGAGTCAAGTCTTTCTTTAGACGCCTTTTAAGTACAATTATACAACAATTTCTCATACACTGACTGATCAGTCATGTTTTGGTTTATAGTTTTCTGCTGCTGGCATGATACTATTTCCCCTCCATTTAGATAATACATGCCTCCCTCAATGCACATTATAGTCCCTTCCGGAATATTGGGGATATTATGCAATGTTGTCTTGAGAAACTAACACTATGAGCAAGACTGAGACAAAAAACAACAGCTAGCTATTTATATATCTAGCTAAATTTAGTATGGGAAACGGTGTCTGGAGACAGCCCTTACATCAGTACACGAAAAAGCTGACTACCAATGGATGACCCATTATACCATATTGTGTGTGCGGAATGTTGCAGCATTATCGTCGGAAACCACTTATCATTCTGTGCTTTTCCCAAAAACTCTAACTCGGAGAAACAAAAGCAGTAAATTATTGTTGTAAAGTTAACATCAGGGTTGTTTAGGCCAACAATGTTCTTAAAAGTTTAAAGCCCAGCCTGATGGATGAGCACAGGGTCAGGGGGTCAAAACAGGCTGGATTTTAATGTCCAAAAAAATCAATTCTCAACTTAGATTGAGAATCGGTATTTGATGAAAAAACAAAGATCAAAATTACAGGTTCAAATAATAGCTACTAATGTGAGAGATGAAGCGATAATGATATTAGTAGTTACATTAGTAGTAATAATGGTGACTATTCATTGTCATCTAGTTGTGGTTGATGTCATAGTAGTAGTGTTGGCGGTGACAATAGTAGTAATAGTGTTAGCAATAGCAGTAACAGTGCTAGTAGTAATAGTGGAAAGGGTGTATTAAATATTATTACTAACAGTAGTAGGAGTAGAGGAGGAGAAGAAAACCATAAACCATGTCATTCTATCATCAAAATCTTAAATAGCAGAAGTGATCATTTCAGCTAAACATGCTTTAATTGTGACATTCAAAACTCCAAAGCATCCAAATCATTTTCTCACCTCCACCTTGACACTATGTGTGTGCGTGCACTCAGTCATCTCTCCTCACTCGCACGACCGCGGCCCCCCGGTGCTCTGAGTTCCCACACGAGCTCACACTGAGGACAGCAGGAAAGACAATGGGCGTGGCTGTGAAGCTCTGAAGGAACTGGAGACTCTGCAGCAGTGGAGTGTGTGCTGAGGTGATCCCAAGCTGTGCTTTATGTCTAATACCAAAACACAGTCATCAAAATCACTTCATAGTTGCCCCTCATACAACGTCTGCAGCCTTTTAACATGTTTCTAAACTGAACTTGACTTGGTGTCACAAGGACAAGTGGTGGAAAGGTAAAGAGCAGTGGTAAAGCGTGACTGTATATACAATCAACAAGCTAGTGTTATTAGTACAAATTGTAAAAAAAAAAGCACGATAGGCGAATATAGTAGTAGAACGATAGTGGTAGTTGTAGTGTTAAGGAAAAATTATTTCCCCTCAT
>JAOVVA010000029.1:15465143-15481603 GCA_028565275.1 Leiocassis micropogon | reverse complement strand
CCAAAATCATCAATATTAAAACAATAAAAGGCTTGAACTACTTCAGTTGTGTGTAATGAATCTAAAATATATGAAAGCCTAATGTTTATCAGTACATTACAGAAAATAATGAACTTTATCACAATATGCTAATTTTTTGAGAAGGACCTGTATGTTTATTCTTTTTGTAGGAAGTTTAAAACCAGTTTGTCTCATATGTTCCAAAACCGCGGTGACAAAAAAAAGCAGTAATGTAATGTGCCACTATGCGACAAAACACTGGTCATTAAAGCAAAGATATCCGCAGCAGTTAAAGGTAAGGGCATGTAAAATACCAGAACTGAGAGCCTAGTATGGCAGAGCAACCAGAGTTATAAAGATTGATAAAGATTGATTGAAGATTGTTGTTTGCATTCCGTACGAATGCAAGGAAATCCATCGAAGTTTAAATTGTCCATATGTTTAATGCAGTTACTGAAAATTGACAATAAATCTTACTGAAATTCTATAGACGTTTTTACTTTTTTTTTTTATAGACTTACAATGGCTGCATTTATAGAGATCTGAATCCTAATACAAACATGAAATTCGGATGTCAACTCAAAAAAATCTTTAGTGACCGGTCCTTATTAAATTTTAATTCAGTTCCCCCACCCTAAAGGATAAAAATAGCCATGATCAATCTTCTGATATTTTGATTGAAATTTGTGAAACACGTACAGTCGAGTGCAAAGGTTTGCATACGTATCAAAATGAAAAAGTGTAAGACTTTTTTTTTTTTATTAAGAAGATAGAATAAGAAAAAGAATAAGCGAAATGCAAAGACATAAGCTTGGCAACCAAATGAAAATGAAAATTTGTATGTACAGTACTCTTAAATGTTACATAACTCCTATGGTTGAAAAGGTTGGACCATGAGAAGATGTATGGTCAGGAAATATCCTGAAGAAGCAAGTACTGGAACATATACAAACAGATACTTAAAGACACACAATACATCTCTAGACACATTAAGAGGCTAAAGGGCACATCTGCGGTAGCGTGCAACTAAGGTTTAAAATAGACATAAATCCCCCACAAAAGGCGCTCATCTAGAGAGCCACATGGTGGTCCCACATATCCCCTAAAAAATCCTTTGTCAGGTTCTTAAGCATGAAGGCTGTGGTAAGCCTTGGCATGGGTCGGAACAGGGCATTGCACAGTGACAGAGCTGGAACTTGGCATGGGAACAGAACTGCATGTAGGCCTTGGGGACATGGCTGGACCGTGAAACAAGAATGGAGCTTGGTACAGAGCTGCGTCTTGGCATGGGCATTGGATTGGAGCTTGGCATGGGCATTGGATTGGAGCTTGGCATGGGCATTGGGTTGGAGCTTGGCACAGAGCTACAGCTTAACACAAGCACTGTGTCGAAACAGGAAATGCTGCCACTGAGGCATGGCATGTGTTTTCAAAGGCAGACAGTGGCTCTGGCATGATCTTGTAGCTGGGATGCAAAGGAAGCATGAGATTTTCAAAAAAACAGGATAAGGAGCAAGAATGGAATTTAAAAATGGAATTTAATTCTGGTGGAAACTGGGTGCTACAAACCTGCTTCTCAAACCCCCTCTCAAGCCAGTGCAGCTGGGTGGTGAGCACTGCTCCCTGCGTCCAGGAGCTCCTGCATCCACTCCACCGTTTGCTGTTTCAAAAGAAACAGCATGCACAGTATTTCCAGCACAGATGTTACACTTTACCTTGTATGCTGATGCTGTTGTGTCTGGACCTTTGAGTCCGGAATGAAGACATGGTTCACATTGTAATTACTTTTTAACAAAATATTTAATGTTTGCCTTCATGGGAATCCAAGGATTATGGGTAACTTAGTGGTAACTGTGACAAGGAAGCTAGACATGAATTTCTAGTATGATTGACTTTGTGGAATGGATAACAAAAGTTTCCTGTAATAGGCCCACCATTCAGGGATTGCACTTTCACGAGGTGTTGCAGTGGATGCAATTGGATGATGCTCCCACTTTAATATGTAAAAAAATTGGTTAGAAACAGAGTAAATTCTACTCAATTAACTCAGTTGGAGCAAAGTGTTATAGAATGCTTTAGATTATGGCCCAGCTGTGCACTGAGGTTTTGCTGACTGGTGCATGAGAGCAATTCAACTTTGGGAATGTTACCTTACTGTAAGCGCTGGTTCATTTAACTCACATCTGGCTGCTAAGTAAAACAGTTGTGCTTTGATCTCTTCTTTGGGTTCAAACAAACATTGTTTAATGTCCTTACCCTTGGGAAAGTGATCAAACACTTTGGAAAAGCTAGAGAACATGAATGTAGGAGGTCCACACAGCTGTAGTCCAAGCCAGTAAGTCAGTAAGGAGAGCAGATAAACATTGGTGTGAGGATGTACTGTAGATAAGCCTAGTTCTTGATGCTTTCAGAAACCCCCTACTGAGTAGCAAAGTGGAGCTAGCACTGTAACAAAAAGCCCTTAACACTCTGCAGGCTTAATGTATTTTTCCTACAACAGACCTAAAACTTTCTGTAAAGATTATATCTCACAGTTGGCTTAAGATCATCTGAGGATCCCACAGGAGGAGATGCTATTTGTGTCTAGGGATAGAGAAGACTGGGATGACATAATCAGCATGTTGCCATTGAGACCCCCGGCAGGAAAAGCTGAAGTTAAAATAAAGCAATAAATGAGTTTGTGGGGTATCATTTTAGAATGAATAAGGGTGTGAATAATATCACATTCATAGTGGGGGTATAAGACAATGTGTAAATATGTTTTGAAACCTAATTTTTGTCCTATGGTGTATGAGTATGCTGTAATGACTCATCTGCATACACACTGAGTATATAACTACATCCACTTATATTGCATTTACAGTGAATAGTTTTGGATCATCCACATTTTTAATAAAATATTTGCTCTCCTGTTCTTCTTGAAGTTTGTTATAATTCTGAATAAATAAAGTATGCCAAATCTGAGCCAATTTTTTTTTGTGACACATTTGTTATACCTCTGAAATATAATGTGCTACATTTTAGACCTTTAAAATAACATTTAACATGTCTCCTAAACAGTAATACCAAACGTCTCCTTTAGTCCTTTCAGTTTCAGGAGGAACCTAAGCAGAAACAAGAAACATAGGAAGGTTGTCTACCTCTCCTTCTTGACAAACTGTACACAGTTATGCAAAAAGGGACATTTCCCTCTGTGAAAATTCTGAATTGAGTATGCAGTTACAGGCAAAAGTTTATATCCACTCATCATGAGCATGAATGTCAGGTCATTGACTCTGTTTTTATGTAATATAAAGGTCTTAAAAGAAAAATACATCCATGTTTAAAAATAAGAAACATTTACTATATTCGATATTCTAATTCACACACAATCTGCATTACTTAAAATTTTCTTTATTGCTGGTTATTGCATTTCCCACTCATCGAGGAAGAGAGAGAGAGAGAGAGAGAGAGAGGTAGTCAACTGTGAGGATACAGTTGCGTAATAAAGAGCATTTTCATTGTTTATTAGCATTAGAGTTGCTAGTCACTATTAATAAAACATCATGAGTTTTTTTTTTATCTTTAAAAAGAAATAGCATTTGTCTTCAGTAACTGAAAGCAGCAGCTCATGCCTTATATACTTTGGTGAGACCAGATTAATAGTGACATACACTATATACCCAAAGGTGTATGCACACCTGAATATAAAACCCATATCTGGTTCTTGCTATTGCCAAACTATTGCCACAAAGACTTATGCGCACAATTGTCTAGAAGGTCTTCGTTTGCATTAAGAGATCTCCATCATTAGATCTCAAGGGCCCAAAAATGCTTTTCCAGCATGATAATGCTCCTTTTGCACCATAAAGACAACTGTTTGCCAAGGTTGGTATGGAAGACTGCTGTGGTGGTCCATTGCCTAAAAAAGTTTCACCAGTGAAATGTAAACAGGCTGCAATCCATTTCAAAGAATGTAAAAAGGTACATTTTAAACTCTACTTTTCTACAAAAAGGTCATCATTGTGCACACACTCTGGTGTAAAGACATTATCCATGCCATAATTCCATTTTAACTCTTCTTATCTTTGCAATATACACTGATAAGCAATAACATTACAATGCAAAACATTATGCCTGGTATTGTGCAGGTTCCCCTTAGGCACCTCTGGCTCCTTAAGGCGTGGCTCCACAGGGGTGCTGGGGGTGTACTGAGTTGTCTGGCACCAGGACCTTGGCAGTATATCCTCTGGGTGCAGTGGGTGGTGGGGTGGGTCTCAGTGGATTGGACTTGTTTGTCCAGTGCATCGCATGGGTGCTCATTTGGATTGGGACCTGGGGAGTTTGGAGGCCAGGACGGTTGCCTTGGGGTGTTCTGGTGCTTTGTACCATGGTCAGCACTGACTTTTATTGGTGATTCATGCTCCATTGGCTTTTCTGTGGGATTGGACGGGAAGGGCTGGCTTCTGGTCCTCGTCACAAATTTACTAGTATATAATTGATCAGTGTTAACGTGTTAATGTTATGCTTTGTTAAGGATATCGCTGATCAAATGTTTATGATTGTATCTTACATTGGAAATGGTTTTGTACACCATAGACATACTGTCAGCACTTACACATTGCCTCTGTTGAATGAGACATGTTCCTATTGCTCCCTGCAGAATAAACTTATTTCTGTTTTCACAACCTCACTCTTTATTTCACTAACCAGAGCTCATAATAGTAGGTGAGGATCGGGACAAACATAGATCAACAGGTAATCCATACCCTGACAGGCCAGTACAATGTGCTGATGCTGCACAATACGTAAACTACTCCTTAAGGCAGTAATTCATTCCCAACCTGAAAAGCCCAATTAAGCCATAAGAATCAATTAATTTGCAAATAACGAAGACACAATCAGGTCACCAAATCTGACCCAGTTGTCCCCTTTGCTTTGCCTAAAAATACTGAACAGGATCAGTAAAAAAGGGGTAGGCCATGACAAGTGCAGTGCAACCTGGGAACCAAACTCAATGCAGACCAAACTCTCACTTCAGTCATATACTGATAAGTACCAGTATAAGTACCTCCTCCCATACTCCCAAGGGACACAGTTGTAAACGTGAAGACTGCCATAAACCCTTCATGGTCCTTTGGCAGGTCTATTGTGTAAATCCATATTGCACCTTCTGAATCTGAGGTCCAGACCCTTTTTTCCAGTACCATGGCATAGATAGGTACTGCAGCTCAGGAGTAAGATCCCCTAAAGTTAGAACACACCCTTCAGTTCCTTGTTATTAAAGACAGGGACCACTACAGAAGTCAATCCAGAGGCACAGTCGCCAACCACTTCCAAATGCTGAAAAGGCACAGGAAGCCAAGACATCCCAACAACATGAATAGCCTTCGGGAACTCATGGCAAATCTCATTCCTCTAAGTGGCCAGTAGTATAATATAGTGTTTGCAGCATTGACCTTCCGTACTACAGGTTTGGCTGAGACTCCTCATTTCTAAATGATTATTCCTATTAAAGATCATTTTGAGCCTTTTTTATTGCCAGACAGATGGAATGAACCAGGTGGAAGGAGTGCTTAATTCCTTAACTGCCTGCATAAAAGCTCTCAAAGACGCAGATAAACACCGAGAGGACTTTAATCACTGGAGGGGGAAAAGGAAATGCAGATGCTGCCAATGAATATGAAATGACTGCTGAAATGATAGCTGTATTTTAAGCACAGCTTTATAGGCAATGCCTGTCTCCCCAAGATGGCAATCTTTGACATTCAGGTGTTCTCCATGCTCATCTTCACACAACCACAACAACAAATATATATAATATATATATCAGACTCTCTAGATTCTCTGAAGGTCTTAGAGCAGGAAGATCTAATTATAGCTTAGAAATACTTAGGTAAATTCTTCAAATTCTTCATTGAGATACATCAATATCATCTATAAAAAAAAATGCAAGCCAGATATTTTTGTTGATTGCTTGGGGAGCTAGAGCAGCAGATTATTGGTGAGCACTTAAGATAATCTCGTTATTTTTTAATCATACTGCTAATTAATTCTGCATGTGTTTTCAATTATTCACAGGCAATTTTTTTCCTTCTGTAGTTTTCAGCGAGAGCAGCTATGAATAATTTATTCTGACAGCCCGATCACACTCTGGTGGATGTGGGTTGCTATTTCCATAAAGTCCACAGGCCACTTTCTCTCTCTCTCTCTCTCTCTCTCTCTCTCTCTCGTAGCAGCAGAGAAGGTGGGAAGAGACAGTGCTCACACTTTTGGATTCTTTAAAGAGCTTTAGAAACATGCTCAACTCAAAATGAGCCTAATGTTTACAACTTGCAATTAGATGTTAGATTTTTTTTCCTCCTTGATAAATATGATATATTAACCACTTAAAAGGTAAAAATGGTCATCATCTTCAACTGAGGCCTGCAGGTTTTCTGCCTAAAATGTTTTCTGAAGCTGTCCATAATTCCCTCTATCTTGAATAGTCCCAGTTGAAGAGAAGCAGAATAATAGCATGCTACCACCACTGTGCTTCACAGAGGATTATTGGCTGCCTTGGCTTTCACATCTTAGGCTTTTCATCATCATCAAGATTATTCCTTACCTTTGTTTTAACAAACCATCCACATAGTTTGAGCTAATTGTATGTATACTGTAAATGTACAAGGGGTATTCAAGTATCCATATAATCCTCTGCTACACTAATGAACTTATTTCAGCATTTCACTAGTGTTTGGATACCATCAAGGTAGAAAATTTTCTCAGTTTTTTGGAGCCATGATCGGATATGCCTGCTTCATGTCTAAAACGCCGACCTCCCAGGAACTCGTTTAATGGCGCAAATTTGTGAAAATGACTTGGAGCGAGGTCAGCGCTGTACAGGGGATGTGGCAATAACTCCCAGCCTGCAATGTGTTGGTTCCTGTAACGTGCAAGTGGTGTTGGTGCATGATAGTGTGTACAGTTCCCACAGACAGATGCATCTTTTCAAGTTGGTAACAAGTTTTCTGCCGATTTTTTTAAGTATTAAGCATTTAAGTCACTGAATATTTACAGGATCAACTGGAGGGGACTCCAAGCCACCCAGTAACGTCTTTCATGGGGGTATGGCCTTCTTTAAAATATTTGCACCATGTGAGACCAAGAGTCTCATCAGCATACTGTGGTTGACATCTTATAGAAATGTTAATGTATTTTATTCCTTCATTTATGAGAAATTTCATCACAAGTCCTGGTTTGATTTGAAAACCCATCGTATAATGTGCAATTATATGCAACGATTCCCCTGGATTTCGTCTTGTAATTTTAGTAACGTTTGGAGGGGGCAATCCATTCTTGTTGCTGTCAGTCATTGTGGTGGCCTATTTTCTTCACTTTTTGGTGATGCTTTCATGCCTTCATGGTGTTCCGTGGTACATCAAATGTTTTAAGAATCCTTTTGTATCCCTCTCCTAAACAATAAAAACAATTTCAAAAGCAAGATCCATTTTGACTCATCTTGGTTAAATTTCACAAAAATCACAAAAATCTACAATATTAACAGTGGGGTGTGAACTTTTATATCCACTGTATATGCTTTGTGTAACAACATAGCAAGGGGAGATGAAATCATGCGCATGTGTCTGTCTGTGCATGCTTTGTAGTTATACTGGAAAAAAGCAATGTCACTAGGGAATTGTCCTCATGCATCGATTCCTTTTACATAATGTTCATGTTTCCAGGGCATGGCTGTGGTGCATACATATTCTCTCTCTCTTGCTCTCTCTCTCTCTCTCTCTCTCAGGCACACACACAAAGATGCATAGTCTACACACATACTTTTCATGATGAACAATAAAACTCCAAAGGCCAAAAGTTCATAAAGGGTCAGAGTCAGTTTGCTGTAACATGGTACTGTACAATGTCTGATTTAAACTGAATAACAATATTTGAGCACATGAGCAGTAAAATCTTTACAAAGCCAGCACAGCACAGACCACTCATTCTGTATAAAATAGGGTTGCACTACCCACAGTACCACTCTTTTGCAATGTTTTTTTTTTCTGTCTGTGGCACAGTAGCATAGCCGGCATAGTTTTGAGAGCCGGTATCTCACTACAAACTCAACTGATTAGTCTCGTCTATTTTCTATGCAGCACATGGGCAGGCATAATATCTAACAGCTTGATGAAATTTGTGGTAGGAAACCACATTTAGCTGGCAAGGTTTTAGACATCTTTACAAAAATTGTCTGTTTATTAAACTTTCTAAGTACTAAAATCCTAAAATTGTATAGAATGTCTTCGTATGCTGTAGCATTAAAATTTCCCTTTACTGGAATATACACTCCTAACCTGTCCGTGCATGACACAAAAACGATACACAAAGCGAGCTACTGTACAAGAAGACATGACATGTCAGGGTTGTAGTGAAAGAATTGAAGTGTTCTAAATGCAATCCGGATTCCAACCCAACTGATCGTCTTTGGGATGAACTTGAACACTGACTGCACTCCAGCTGTCCTAACCATACACCTCACCAAACTTGTTGTGGATCAATGCACAAAAGTCCTTAAAGCCACACTATCTATAATCTAATTGGTTGTGATTAGACAGTTGTCCACATAGTTTAACCTACAGGATGGGTGAAAACAAACTAGGCATTCAAAATTTGTAAAAAAATAAATAAATAAAAAAATTTCTAATACAAATTTCTTTTAAAAAAATTGTACATGTACTTTATTACACAGGAAAATTAAAGAAAATATTTAAATTTCAACATAGGCACCGGTGGCGTCAACCCGTTTCCTCAAATGTCTGGGTGTGGACTGTGGAGTGTCTCCTGAAGGAAGTCGTTTGGGATATTGCTGGGAACCTCCTAAATCTGTGCTTGAAGTGTCCTCCAGTGTGTGAGTCTTTGTCCTGTACACCTCTTCCTTTGTATAGACCCACAGGAAAAAAAAGATGTCCTGGAAAATGTTGGTCGAACCATGCACGCACAGTAAAAGCACTGGCGGTGGTGCTCCAGTGATACAACAAGTTCTATGGCCAATACTATCAATTTTCACCCACTATTTATATACTGTGGTATAAATGAAGTAGTTATTGTAAGCCTATATGGCTCTTATAGCACAAATTAGATTGTTAGTATCAACTGTGTGACAAAGAAGAGCCTTTAAAAAAACATATTTCTTTTTTTGTCCAAGAAAATAAAAAGTCCCAGTTTACTTACCCTAATTTCTTACATGGATTTTTATTTATTTATTTATTTATTTTGCAGTACTGTATTGCCTTAATTACCGTAATGAATCATTTCCAAAAAGTTCTCCAGGTCATGGGTATACAAGATATGACTAACACAGCAAGTACCCATAAATTAACTCCTTTCAAATCTCTTCTTGTCATTTTCTTAAACAATGTACCACTTATACATTGTAACCTGTAATAACACAAGGGACTCTGGTAACTATGGATTGGTTGCTTCCTTGATCCCTAGGTTACATAATTGGCGGATTGGATTAAAAAAGAAAATTCTAGATTTATTATCGATAAAGGATTAACAGACACATGAGATTTAAGAAAAAAAATTGTGTTTATACAGTATGGGAAGACACTGTCAGTTCTTGCACTCTGTTGCATCTTTCCCCATCATCTCCATGCACAGTTCTATTAGCAGTACCATCATTTCAATTTCATGCTCCAGTTTAAGATATTCAGTTTTGTATGAAATTCAATAGCTAGACTTTCATGGATAGTTTTCACTGAGATTTTCTTTCTTCTGGATGTAATTTAAGCCTTTCTTCTCTGCTTTATGGAAGGCAGCCTCATCCACAAGTGTAATTATCTGTCTAGATTACTTTCTCCTTGAAATAAGAACAGGGTATTTAAGATTATTTAAATGAAATGTTGTGAGTCTTTTAATGTTGTTAGCATTAAATGAACTACATATTGATGTCCAAAACTTGCAATTTGCTGAATGAGTTCCAGATAACTTTATTTCAGATCCACTCCAGTTTTAAAAAGTAAACTTAGTACTGCACAATCTTTTTAACCCCCAACCATAAGTGGTTTCAATTCAATCTGTATCTACATTACAGTATATCAACGCCCAGATATGCCCCCATGCTATATCTTCCCAGGAAGCAAGCAGGGTGCACAAGGATATTATCGTGCCTCCTTCCCTGCATGAGAGCTCACAGACTTTTACAATCTGCTATTTTCACTGTGGTTGAGAGGGGAGAGAGTATTATATCCCTTTCACCTAGAGATCGTGCCCAGTGTTGCTCCCCTGTCTCTTAGCCAAAGCAAAGAAAAGAAAGAAAATTGAGAATTTGAAAAGGAAGTAAGAAATAGCATCTAGAGGAATGGGAAGGTTTATGATCTTGAGGAGAAAGGCTGGATTCCAGGTCATGACATTCTTTCCCATTAAAGTGTTCCAGAAATGCTCTGTTCCATGTCTGTGAGAGACCATCAGCAAATGATGCCCTTCATCAGTCAATAACACGAATTCCATTTCCCAGCCAGCTAACAACCTACAGAACATTTCACCATGACCTTTATCACCATTTACCTGTTTCCAGCCACATTAATTTCTTTAAATGGCCTGGATGTTCTCTGAGTGCCCACTCCTGTTTCCTACCAGTGATGATCTGTAGCCGTACTTGATGCAACATGAAATTTTAACATGATATACAGTAAGTACCATAGTAGTCAGACCTGTACCATGGTATTTTTAACAGTACCCTTGTACTTATTTTCTGATGTAGTACTGTACATGTGCCACACTACAGTACATGGTTCTACTATGGTACATACATACATTGGTACAAGGGTACATGTAATATAGTAGGGTAGATGATGTGGACGGTCATGTACTGTGGTGTGGTACTAGGGAACACATACTGTACCAGGATGCTGTCAAAAAATATGTTACACTTGTTTATGAACTAGTGGCATAGTGGTTAGCACTATGGTCTTGCAGGTCCGGGGTTCGATTAACTGCACTACACCATACCAGTAGCATGTTGTAATGTATGTATCTAATCTGGTACAGTATGTACAACCATACCATACTATACTGTATACCTGCTGAACTTTGGTAGCCGCTGTGGTTCCCAATGAGAACCATGGTGCTCACCAAAGTACAGTGGTACATACCATAGTACTACCATGGAACCCACTGAAGTGCCAGAGTATTCTATAATGTTCTATGGTGCCTACCATGGTGATGTCTGAGGTATGACTGAACATACTATAGTAAACTTTATTATGGGTTTACATAGTTATATTTCTACTCAATATAAATGAGAAAATTTTACTATATTATTATTTTTGAACGCTGGGCATACTTGGCTGTTAACTTAATTAAATCAAGGTAATTCTCACTTCACCAGGTAGTAATGAGGGGTGAAATGATGGTGGTTTCATGTGAACAGCACCAGTGTCCCGTGTCATGCAGAACCGAGAGGGAACTGGGTGAGTTGGCATTCATAGCAAATACAATGCCATGCGCTCACTTTGCGATATTGTTTAAGGTCTTTTGAATGCACACACACAAAAGTAACCAGGTGATTCTCACAGTTCCTGGCAGAATCATTGTAACATGCATAATAAAATGAAATTCTTTATACTTACTGTGCTACTTTCTCTCATCCATATTGAACGAGATCTATTGATGCTACCTCACTGATTGTTCAGAAACATTCCAATTCCATTAAATTCAATTAAGTTTTATTTGTATAGCACTTTTTTTTTTATAACAAAAACACCGTCATTAATCTTCTTTTCAGATATGCGGATTTAGTTCAAATTACCAATAGAACAAGCTGCAGGTGACAATAGCGAGGAGAAAAAAACAACCCTGAGACAGCGTGAGGAAGAAACTTGAGCAAAATCAGACACAAAAGAAGAGCAATCCTGGAGCACACAAAAATCACTGAATATACTACAAATATTTTATAAGAATTCCCTTAATAGTAATCTTAAGGTGAACATTATACACAGTATACCAGCATATTGTTTGTAATTATTAATTATGCTCATCTGCTAGACTTGAAAGACCTTGGCATGCATTGTTATAGAGAACGGAGCTTAAAAGCATCCGTGTGACCTTCATTTTAATAGACAGCCTAAACAAAGTATCATGATAGATGCTCTACATCCTTCCGGAGGCCTGGGAGAAATTTTAGGAAGGACAGAAGATCGGTAAGGAGATAAAGTGTCACGTATTTGTTGTCTGAGCTGGAAGGGTAAAGTTCTATTTATGATTACAGAAGATGATACCCAAACACATATTAGCAATGTGAAAATATAGATGTTCATGCATTATTATTAATATTATAATAAATACAATTAGTTATGGGCAGCATGATGGCTTAGTGGTTAGCACTGTCACCTTGCATCTCTCAGAGTCTCACCTCGGGGTGTGTGTGCAGGGAGTTTGCATGTTCTCCCTGTGCTTGGTGGGTTTCCTCTGGGTACTCCAGTTTCCTCCCACAGTCCATAGTCATGCAAATTAGGCTAATTGGTGTTCCCACATTGCATGATTGGTGTTCCCAAATTGCATGATTGGTGTTCCCAAATTGCCCATAGTGTGTGAATGAGTGTGTTTCATACAAGGTTTAGCCTGTCTCGTGCAAGTCTCCTGGGATAGGCTCCAGGCCCCTGCAACCCTGTTTACCCTGTTTAAAGTGGTATAGATGATGAGTGAGTGAGACAATAAGTTATTCTTTTTTTTGTCAATTTATTTACTTATTAAAAAATAAAACAGCCTTTTATTAAGCCTAAATAATATGTATTGTTATATGGCATCTAAACTTCTAAATAATCTGCACTTACTTTATAAAATAAAAAATAAAATGAATAAACTCAATATATAGTATAATTTGGGTTAATTCATGTAATATATTCCTTATATACATAATAGAAATGCACCATGTGGGTGAACAAGTCTTATTAGGATGAAACAAATTGTGCTTGTACTTTATTACATAAAAAAAATAAAAGCAAATTCTTTAGATTTCATCATAGGCAACAGTGGCGTCAACCATTTTCCTCAATTTCCTCAGTTTCCCTCCCATCATGCATAGTGGCCCCTGTAAAAGCTTCTGGAGGCAGGGTTATGGTCTAAGGTTGCTCCAGTTGTTCTGTACCTGGCTCAGCAACGGTATGAAGCAATAAAATCAAATCATCTGAATGACCAGGGTTTTCATCTCTCATGACACAGATTCAAATTGGCCATGACTCAAATTGAAGGGGTTTTTGTTGGAGCATGAAGAATCATTTTCACACATGATTTGGCCACCACAATGTGCACCCTAATTAAAGCTAAAGGCGGGTGAATGAAATTGTTGAATGTGCGACTTGTTTTTTTGTGGCCAGGCAGTATATGATGTTTCTGTATGTAACCTGTCAGCCCAAATCTGGATCACAATGAATGATGACTTAAGCAGAACACAGTCATTTCCTTTAAATTTAAATTAAAAGTCTCTGGGTGAAGGATTCAGATTATTCTCTATAATCTGACATGGAAGACAGGTTATGAAACATTCTGCTGCAGAACTTGACCATGATTTTATTGGAACAATCTCATATAGACAAACAATAACCATGAAATATACAGTGTAACGCACACTCTGGCTTAGTTGTCTCTTTAATATCTTTGATCAATGTGTGCCGATTGAATACATTCCACACTTAGTCTTAGTCCGTCTTTAGTGGATTCGGTGATGGATCTTGCTGTTAGGTTCTAAGTGCAGCGACTCGGTGATAACCACTTTAAAGTGTTTTTTCGAAGCCTAAGGTGCTATGTGAATTGGCTTTCAGAGACTCCCCTGCAATTATGTTGCCTTCATAGTGTGTGTTTGAGATGATATTTGTTTTGTTCTTAGAGAAGTACTGGTCCAGAATGCTAGATTTATTTAGTGCACCATCAACCGTTTGCCCTGTGTTTTTTTGTTTGTGAGCTGCTGGAGTATTAATATGGGTATATGTAGCAATATACAGTAAGTACTGTATACAGTAAGTACTAATTTTCCAAGATAGTTAATCATGCCAGGGAAGCTTTTGAGTTTAGCTATATATGTGAGCCGTGACATTTTGCTCATCACTTTGGTCTTAGATGGAGTGTCTCAGACTATAACTATGAGTCAATAGTTTGTAATAAATAGTTTTACCTGGGTGTTTGGTAACTTCTGATATTGGTTTACTAAGTAAATTAAAGTAAAGCAGGAAGGTCAAACTGGGCTGGTACAGTCCCTGTGTTCACTTTTATGTACACTTTTGTTAGGTGAACTAATAAACCAAGTGTAGATAAAGTGCATCTTAAAAAAAGAAGAAGAAGAAAATCTTGTGGAAAAATTCAAAAAATAAAACTAATTCATTCTGGATTCATTATATATACAGTTAAATATTTCACAAATCCAGCATCTTAAAGTATTAGAATTTTTTTTGTAAGATTAAGCAAAACAACAACAAAAAAAAGAAAAACAATATTGAACTGTCTAATGTCCGGAAAGTACATTCCTTTATGCATTCAGTACTTGGTCAGGTCTCCTTTAGCTCCCTTAGCAAGGTTGCTTTGATATCAGCTTTCAGTTTGTTTGTATTGTTGGATTGGGTGTTTCTCATCTTCCTCTTAACAATACTCCATACATTTTCTCTGAGGTTCAGGTCAGGCGAGTTGACTGGTCACCAAACTAGTCTGGCACTGTGGGGAGATCATCGCAACCTGTGGAAACTCTCCACTTTTCTTTGGGACATTAATTTTCAGATGAAATGCAACATTTCCTGTCATCTGAAAATAGGACCACTGAGCCATGGTCAAGGTCCTTTTCTCCTTAGGCCAGGTAAGACGCTACTGACGGTTCTGTCTCTGGTGTATTAGTGTCTTAATATTAGGAATGCAACACATCTGTGTGTGGTTGCTCTTGATGCACTGAGACCTCACCCAATTCCTTGTGAAGCTCTCCTAAGATCTTGAATTGACTTTGCTGGACAAGTTTGAGGTCATCCCTGTTGCTTGCGTATCTTTGCCTACCATACTTTTTTTTTCTTCCAGTCAGCTTTCCATGAATATGTTTTGATACAGCTCTATATGAACAGACAGCTCTTTCAGCAATGACCTTCTGTGGCTTACCTTCCTTGTCTGCTGGGCAACTGTCAAGTCAGCAGTGTTCCCAGGATTGTGGTTGCATGCACTGAACTACTGTAGACTGAGACGTATGGAGGATTTATGCTTTATGAATGGTAATTTACTTGAACTCACAATAAAAATAATATACTAATATTTTGAGATACCTGATTTTTTATTTTGATTATGCTGTAATCTGTAATCATCGAATGAAAACAAAAATGCCTTGAAATATTTCATTTGATGTTTAATGAATATGTGCACGTGTTTCACTTTTTGAATTAAATCATATAAATATTATATATTTTGAGATGCACTGTACAAAGTACTGTAAATGCATTTAATAAAGTGGCCTCCAACTGGTCCAACATCATTTAGCCATTGAAAAAAAAAAGAAGATATGTATAATTACGACCACACAGCACATGACTTTGAGGCCTGAAATCCATGTCCAAATGCCACTGGGTGATCAAACAGCAACTACTGCCAGTAATATTAGGTAGGATGTGGAAATCTAGTAACTATACATTTTGATGGAAAGTATGAAAGAGTAAATTTGTCATTTGTTACAACCGTTAAACCATGTGCTATTCTGTTTCACTTCGATCCACAGAAGTCCAAAATACTCTGCCGTAAGACATTTTTAACCGCAAAAGTGTCTGATGTAGGTGCCAAAAATGACACTTTATCCTGATGTCTTCTTTTAAAAGAAAGACTGTGTGTGTGTGTGTGTGTGTGTGTGGTGTTTGCTCTTCTAAAGGATTTTAAAAATGAGATTCAAGAGCCATAATTAGACATGTTCCTTACGTCAATTTTACTGATTTTTATTTTTTTTTTACCCCAGTCCTGAACAAATTTTTGCTCTCGTAGGATCTGACAGACGTGATGAATTGTGGGATACACGCCAAAACAGGACGAGTGAAGTGTTACGTGCTCACACACTGCCGTGTTGTGCCTCTTTAAAAGCTGTAGGCAGTGCTGTGGGGCTGCAGAGCAGGGTGTGTGAGGACACACACACACACACACACACACCTTGTAATACAATCAATGTGAGGGCTTTGTAGAGACGTCTCTTACCACAGCTAATTAATAATATACCAGTAACTAAATCTAACGAGCTTAATCTCAGTAACCAAAACCAGCTGCTCAGATATACATATTCTAGTGACATTTGGTCTCCATCAGGATATCAAAACACACGTGCACACTCTCTCTCACACACACACACACACTCTCTCTCACACACACACTCTCCCTCTCACACACACACACTCTCTCTCTCACACACACACTCTCTCTCTCACACACACACACTCTCTCTCACACACACACACTCTCTCTCACACACACACACTCTCTCTCACACACAC
>JAOVVA010000029.1:15447538-15460635 GCA_028565275.1 Leiocassis micropogon | reverse complement strand
TCATCCCTCCCCTCTGAGAGAGCTCGGTCAATCAGCTCTCTCTAGACCTCCGGCTGCGAGAGGTTACAGCATCACCCAGGAATCGAACTCGCGGTCTCCGGATGATAGGGCGACTGCCCTTTACCACTGCGCCACTCGGAGGCTACGAAAAGAAAAATTAACATTAATGGATTAAGGAGGTGCTCTTAAGGTGTTAAGTTGCCACTTTGTTTCACTATTTTCATCTTTCTGTGAGAATTGTGTTTATTGCTTTAAATGAGTTGTCCATAAACATGCTGGGTTATTGATGGGTTATTAACGATCATCAGTTTACACAAATATGTACAAAAGAAAATGTGCATTACTAAATTTTTTAGTAAATTTGCCAGGACATTGGTGGCATGACAGTTAAGGTTCTTGGTTAATGATCAGCTCGCTCCCAGCCAGGCCGAGCTGACACTTAACACTCACTGCTTCAGGGTTGCTGTATCATGGCTGACCCTTGCCTTCTGACCCCAAATTCCAAAAACACTAGGATATGCAGAGAACACAATTTCACTTTGTCTAGATTACAGCTTCTGATTTTGTTTGGTTTTCACTCAGCTAAATAATTAATACCAACCATTGGCATACTGTATCTCATCCTTTTACTGAACATTTATACCCAGTTAGTCAACATAATGGAACATTGTTTAAAAATATCACTACACACAGGTAATATTAAATATCTTGAATGTGAACTCAGAATTATAAATCCCAGAGCAACATTGCTTTCTTAAATTTCTTCTCATTTTCAAGGATTATGTTATAAATGGCTGTTCTCCCTCAAGGTGAGTGCTTGATTAAGCAGTGGTCTAAACAGTTCTCTCATCTCATCTAACATGCTATCACCTGGAAACTGAAGCTAATCTCTAGCCTGTGAAACCGTAGATTTGAATGATGAGACTGAAAGACTCCTCAGGACGGACACACCATGAAGCAGTCCTTTTTTTCCACGACTCAAAGACAGTCTTTGTTCTTTCTGGTGGCTTCGGGACATCATCTGGTCTCTTGCTGACAGATTGGCCTCTGTTTCTTGGTCACCGAAGATAATGAGCCCAAATTGAGCACCAGTTAAGGACTTTTTCGGAAATCTGTTAGGTCATGAGATGTTTGTTCTTTTAAAAGATCTGAATGGTTCTTGAAGCACTGGATAACGTTACAGTTAACATTTCAGCGTTGTGTCGGATTGTACAGCTTTTAAAATACGGTTGGGGAGTGTTCAAGACAAAGCAGGACTTGTGATGAAATTTCTTGTGAATGAAGGCGGAAAAACCAATTGACATTTACAGAAGACAGTGAATGACAAGCCGGCTGAGGTGGCTCGGAGCCCACTGTAGTTGTTCCTTTGAACATTTAGCAAGTGGAACGCCTGATCTTTAAAAATCGACAGATAACTTGTCACCAACTTGGAGAAGATATGCATCTGTCTGTTGGAACTGTATATACAATCATTCACAAATATCACTTGCACATAACCGGAACTCAGCTGGGAGTTATTGGTACTGTACATACCCCAGTACGGTCCTGACCTCGCTCCAAGCCATTTCTACATATTTGGGCCATTAAAGGTGTTCATGAGGCCAGCATTTCAGACATGACTCCGAACAACATACAGCTCCGGAGTACTGAGAAAACTTTCTACCTTGATGATATCCAAGCACTAGTGAAACGCTGGGATAAGTGTATTATTGTAGCAGGAGATTATATAGAGAAATAAAAAGAAAGTCTTTACTCTCATAACTGTGTTCTGTTATTATGCACAATCAAAAGTCCCACTTTAACTTGAACCTCTTTCGTAGTTCAGATCGTAATTGTAGGGTTGATAATTGTCCTTAATCCAAAGCAGTCTTCAGCTTTACTTTATATACTTGTGCTCACTGGAAAAAATATATATATATTCATGTATCAACATAAATAAATGAATGCCAGAATTTTTACTCAAGTAAAATATCTAAGTTGATAAAAAAAAAGATAAAAAAGATGTGGTTATGGTTAGCACATTTAATAAAATTAAGTAAATTAAAAAAAAACTTTTTTTAAAAATTTTATTTTAGTAAAGTTGAGATAATATTTAGAAGCTACACAAGGCCAAAATAATTGTTTAGGTACATTAGAGCTGAATTGAATCTTTAACCAAAAGAAGGCTATAAATATACCTAAATATTAATGCTTCAAGCTTCTCATGCATGATACTCGTAAAAGCATGCTGAGCTTTAATCACTGCAGGATTTCCCCATCTCAGTGTTGGTGCTCTTCAAACTTTACTAATTCTAAAACTACATCTATGACCACATCTTTCCAGCACATTGATAGATTTATCTCATATTGAATACGTGCTAAAGTATCTAGACCCGCTGACCTACTTACTGAATGTTATGGCTCTCTACAGATCAGGTGTATATAAAGTAGAATCACATGGTTTTCCGGAAGGTTCTGGGCAATTTTCTTTTTTGTGCTATTAATTGGAAATCAGATCTGGTTGATTCCACTTTTTCTTCACAAGTCTGTAGTGGGTAAATGGGCATTTAAAGCGTTTTGTGATTAACCACATACAACCACATTAAAAAAAAAGTTTATTTCACATTTGCCATTTCAAGAATCTAACCTTTTTATTTTTTATACCAAACCAAACCTAACCATAAAATACTTTGGGATGTGCTACTATGGGAAAATATGGTGTTTTTTTTTCTTCAGCAAGTGGTCAATGCTAACAATATTATTACATACTTTTTATATTAGACTGTTAGCACAGTCGCCTTGCATCTCCAGGGTCCACCCCAGTCATGCAGATAGGCTCCCTGGCGTAGTGTGTGAATGAGCATGTGTGTGTACATGTTCGTGTGCCCTGCGATGGATTGGCACCCCGTCCACGGTGTACCCTACCTCGTGCCTTGAGTCTCCCCTCGACCCTGTATACCAAATACAGTACTATAGACGATGAGTAAGTTAATATCGTAGAATAGTAGCAGATCTAGTTTTTCGTTATCTCTTATGTAATGTATAAACAGCAGGTATAAACATTTAAAGTTAATATGATTAAAAAAAATAAATTACAGAAAAACTATAAAGCCATCCATTCTGTGTTGGACAACTAAAAATGTACCTCTGACAGGATGACCTCTGTGTATGCTAAATCAACATGTCCTTATAGTAAATTTTACATTGTAATTTCCTTAAAAAAATAAAATAATAAAATAATAAATTTTTTATATATATATATATATATATATATATAAAATCATTTATTTTTATGTGATGTAATAAAATTACATTATTTTGTGTAATGACAAAAAATATGACAAAATGAAATCTGTACTAAAACCAAAATGTTTATTTCATTTACTGTGCTTGAAACAAGACGCACCCGTTATGCAGTGTGGGAACTTGATGTGGGATGGTGTTCTCAGAACTTTAAACGTATTTCATTACCCCTGTTATGAATAGGTTGCTTTCGTTATTGGTTGTTACCTCGATGTGTTTCTGGTTTTTGGTTTCTGCGTGTGCGCGCAAGTCTGTTAATTAGTCATCTTTACTTCTGGCAGTTCAGCTTCTATGAAGGCTGCTATTAATGCTTTTAATCCATTAGAGGTCTACTTGTGGTTGAAAACCATAGTTTAATGGGCTTGGTGCCCATTAAAAAGCGTTATACAACAGTTATTTCCGAATAAGTAATCTAATTATATGAGAGGCATTTCACGAGTGGTGATAATTGAAGGTAAAAGCACTGGGATGTTTAACTATACAACAGTTGTACACAATGGGAATAAATACAATGGTCACCATTGGCCTCCATGGTCCCTAGTTGGACTACAGAGGTTCCTAGATGGATGTTTAATTATATATATGTCCTGCCGGTTGCAGCATGGGTAAAATTAGGTCTGTATGATTCGAAGTTCGGAGACAGCAGCAAACAAAAACTCACAATTAAAAAAACAACACTTTAACAAGCACTTTAAGCAGAAAAACATATTGTGATCTTAAACAGCTCTTTGTCTCCTTCATAATTGCTTCTAACTTGTTTCAAATTACCATGTTGTTTTATTTATGTCTAAGGCGAGCCACAAACAACAAATCGCTCTCCAACCCCTTGGTGTGTTGGGAAAAGGAATTGTACACCTTAGCGCACTAGCTTTCCATAACCCGGAAGTTAAGCTATCTGATATTCCAAAGTAGAATAAGTGAAAATATAAAGGGAAACTTAGGAGATCCCTCGATGGTTGGTTCTCCAACCCGTTTGGTTACATAGCACTACCTTTAACCGTCAATTACATTAACTGACAGTCGCCAGCTCCAGCAATCTCAGCTAGTTAGTTCTGCCATTTATGGAAGGATACATGTTCGTAGAGCAAAATTACAACGTAGATAAAAACACAAATCCCTCAATGTTGATAATAAATGGTGTTTGTGGAGCCATTGTATAAAAGCAGAGTCACAGTCGAGGTTGTGGCCTTGTGCTAAGACGTGTACAACCACATCACACCTGTTCTGATATTTATCACAACAGCACTCCCTCTGTTGTGATATTTCTTAGTCGAGAACCTTTTTTACAATGTTGAAATTCACCCAGTTGTTTAAGCACTCTTGCATAAAAATGGATAGAAGTCAAATGTGCTCTAATGAAAATACTCCTTTGTACCATGTAAGCCTTACTTCAAACGCTATTGTACAATGCTGTGAAATCCTAAGGTCTTATTGCTTGAGTGCTCAAATTATTTCTGTTGTTTTCATCATTATAATTATAATTATTATTATTATTAAAGTTTCTCAGACTCATTACTATCCGGTGTCCTTTTGTGAAAGCCTGTTCACTTAGCTCTCTGACAGCATACACTGAAATCACGGCCACTACAGCATATGGGATATTGGGATATGGATTAGAGGATTAACGTTTAGCCTTTTTTTTTTTTTTTTACTTACCTCTCTGTTCCTCTCTTTCCTCCCATTTCAGTCTCTCCCAGGATTGAATAAAGACGTGGGCACTTAATAGACTGTGGAGTATTACACAGATTACAATGGGATGCTCCTGGCTGATCCTTTCGTTTAGCTTTCAGAGTCATTGAGTTTGGCTAAACTCCAGTAGAACTGCTGCGTGGGTGGAAGGTTTGCTTTTGTTCGTTGTTCATGGAAAGGTTTCTTGGATCTTTATTCTGTTGTACCTGTCATTCTATCTGTGGTGGAGCCAGAACTCTCACAACCTTTAACTTCTTTCTATGGAGATACAAGAGACAGAAAAAGCATCAGTGCATCTTTTCTAATCAGAGTAAAAGTCTTTGGACAACACCATCACTGCAAAAAAAAAAAAAAAAAGGATGATCAGCTATATTTACTTTTATTTACCCGGGTAGAATCTTGATGAAGCTTCCATATCGTTTAAAATGGATTGGAATTATCCAACTGAAGTCAATCCTACAACCCTCAATCTGTCCCACTGAGCCAAATCAAGGTGGTATCTTTCAAAGTTACGCTTTTATCAGTGGTATACAACCACTCGGCATATAAACGCCCCACCTCACTAATTTTCACCTTAAGAACTGAAATTTTGCAAGAAATTTGCCTTGACAAACGCACCATTTTTGGCATACGAGCAAACGAGCTGAGCTCAACCGAACACTGGCAAAAACTTTTTTCAACATTTGTTTGCATCAGCGTGTGGGTTATTTTTAAAATTTTGTGAAGATTTTGTGAAGACATAGCACCATGGATCCCAGGAATGTTATCAAGGGTGGTAGCACGAAGAAAAGGGAGCAACTCTCAGTTTAGGTTTTTAAAGCAGCCAGTGACGAGAGGAATCATAAATTTAGGTTAAACGAGGTTTAATGTTTATTTGTTTCATATTTAACTTAATTCATGTATCTTTTCTAAATGTTTTGATAGTTTTTATATGCGAAAATATGAATCTGGTGTTATTGGGAATATTTTTGGGTGGCTGGAATGGATTATCTGCATTTACTGTACATTATATCGAACTGGAAAATGTATTTCGCAATACGTGTTTTTCGCCTTAAGAAATCACCTCCGGAATGGATTAAATTTGTATGCTGTGTTTAAAAAACTAGCGGTATTGTTAACTGAAAATAGCCATAAGACAAAGTCTGAATTCTAAAGTCTAAAGTCTAAATTTAACAGTTACATTTGTACTGAAAGACGGTTGTGTCTGGTGAGCATTTTTTTTCCTACCCCACATAGTTCCAGAGATATAAGTATATATAATGGCTGTGAGACCAGTGAGGGAGTGTGTTAGTGGAGGGGATGTGGCTTAGCCCAGTCCCCATAACAATTTGCCTCTCTGCATGGCTCACACACACACACACACACACACACACACATACACACACACGCAGTGTTACATGATCCCTAGAATTGACTTGAATATGGAAGTCAGTCCTCTGTTCTGAGCCAGCTATCTCGGGAACAGTTTGATATTGTTTGAGAGATGGGTTACCAAGCTCCATATTTGCCAGCCCCTTGAAGGGAGCAACAGAAAGAAAGTTTGTTTACTGAGTCACTGTCCCTCCACTGAAAAAATAAACTTCCATTCCAAACATCATAAATAAGACAGATTATTTTCCAATCAAGATAATACAAACCAGTAAACAAAAGCTCACAGTACAGCCATGGTGTATTGATCGATGACGTCATTTACGAAAGGTGATTGTGATTGTTTCAGAGTATGGCCTATTTGTTAAGAACAGCACCCTGGAAAGACATCATAACCTTAAACTGCAACATCTTATCTTAAGAAAAAAGTGTTACTCGTGACCTTAGATGCGACAGTAATATCAGGATCACAAGTTAATGCTCACAAAGTCAGTTTATGTAAATGATTATGAATTTGCTATCATGGGACCATTTTTACATTTAGAAGCGACTCCATTTTTCATGTAGCATTTTCATTTCAGTTCATCTCTGCACTGCCAAGTCTCTGAACACTGTTGACGTTCTGGCAGATAATCATCTGGCTTCCGGCCTGGAGTCATTTCGCTGCTAATTTCGCGAACGTCATTCGGTTCTGCCAAACGTAATTAAAGCAGGAGTGCAATGCACGCCTAAAGAAAAAGTGCACATTTCTTATCAGTATACATCTTCAAATCCAGTGAAGCACAGATGATTGAGTTATACAATGCCCATGTAGTATTACAGCATACATTTTATTCATTTGGCAAATGTCTTCACTCTGCCCGTTAACTCATCAATCCTGTCCAAGATTAGAGCTAATGCTGGTTCTTCCACGCACTAAAACGCTGAAGTGCTACAATATCATTGGCTGCTTATATAAATGCCCATCTGCTCACACCACTGTCCATTATTTAAATGTAGTTTTGTTCGAGCCGGCTATCCGTCTCCCATAAAAGCTTCCTCTCGTTTTGGCTTAACCGGACAAATTAAATTTAGCCTTTTGGCCATTTTGTTTAATCTCTGGCAGCAGAGAGCTAGAAGGCCATTGGATCATATTAGACACTGACACAAAGCAGCTTTACGAAAATGTAGCTTAAGATCCCTAATGAGCAAGCCAGAGCAGAAAGTGACAAGGGAAGATGCCATGACATGACAGCGAAACTTTGAGACGATCCAGATGCAAAAAAAAAAAAAAAAAAGAGTCCTCTTCTGGATGACACTGGATCTTTACAGTATACAGATGTAGAAGAGTAACAGTAAAAAGTGCTAAGTGTGTTGAAGGGTTGATGTGCGTTTGAGCCCTGGGTACAGCAGCAGCTTTTAGAAAGTACATGGTTTTGTTATATCAAGATGAATGTCATGCATCAGAATGATCAGATATTAAAGAATAGAAAGCAGCAGTGTAGTACTTATGCTGTATTGGACACAAAATATACTGCTATATTGTGTGATCAGGACATTCTTTGCTTAAATTATCTCAGGCTTTGTCCATTTCATCCTAGGGGTCGCTACATAAGATCATTTGATCCGCATGATCTGACAAACGTGCTATGTCGGATGACCTTCCTGTAACAACCTTTCCATTTTTTAACCGGGCTTTAAACCAGGACTGTATGCAGTGGCTGAATTGTTTGGGCTGTAAGTCTTGCCCAAGGACCCAACAGTGGCGACTTGGCATTGGCATGGCTCGAACCCCTGACCTTCTGATCAGCAACTCGGAGCCTTAACCTCCTAAGCCGCCACTGGCCTCTCAGAGCATACTCAATAACGCTTACAAAATGAATGTCCTGAAGCTGGGTCTGCTCCACCGATCTCCAATCTATTAATCAGGCTTAGACAGCTAAACCAAACAACTGTACAATTAATAAGAACAGAATGAGAACAGAAGAATAAGACCGATATAAATGTTTAGGGGCTGATAGTTTCTGTTATTCAGAGCGAGGCTGTTTTGTGTTTATGCTGGCATTAGTAAATCAGGGTCTAAATGGGTCTCCACAATCCAAACCCTAATTCAAAAGGGTTATAGGTGGAAGGTTCTACTTTAGAATGTATTTTTGATTCATGGCATCCTTGTGTCTGATGCCAGATGCATAGTTGTGGGTTCGATAAATGTCTTGCGGTCTGTTTCTTGGCTTTCTATTGCAAGCTTTGTGTGTGAGGCAGGAACGCAGCAGTGGGTTGATGTGAAAGAACCTGGGGAGGTTGAAAGCAAGAAAACAGCGCAGCTGCATTCTAGACGAGTTGCGGAAGCCTGATGGCACGAAGTGCAGATGTTAAAATGACAACAAGCACTCGAGAAGCCTCGGAGGGAAGGCCTGAAATCGTATCCGCTTCGGGGGTGTTGTAACATGAATGACCCTGTGTTCAGACCCCAGATTTCAAACAACATGGGATATGTGAAGAAATGCTCTCATTACTTATGCAGTACCTGTGACAATGAAACTGTCTCTTTTTAAGGGAATAAAAAGGAGCTGTCCAGAACTTTTCGAGCCTTGTCAGGTCGTAGAGCGCGGTTTTGATGAAGACCTTGAGATACAGTAACAGCATCCCGCAAGGGATACACAGCAACTCGGGTGGCGGCATAAACATAAAAACAGCCACAACAAAGGATTTAGCTTGGTAAAGCCTTCAAATATTATGAGTAATGCAATCTGACTCTTATGTCATTTTAACACTTGAGCTTTCTTGTCTGAAAGTATTGAGAAGGCCCAAAGAATGTGCTTATTTTGGAAAAATGCTAAATTTTTTTGTTATGTAGATAGAGAGAGAAATTAGTTTAATGTAGTTAGTGCAGAGGAGGATGTTCAGGAAAGGAGAGTGAAGTGGAACAGATTTGATCAGGAAAAGTAGGCTGGGAGCTAAATTCACTGGCACATGCTTAGGCACACACACGAAGACGTCACACACACACTCACAAGCAGACAGGCGCACGCACATGGTTAGAAGCTGCTGGATAAAATCTTAAATCTAATGTAAACATCAGTGTGCTTGGAGTTTATTTGATTTAATCTGATGTGAGAGCTGCGCTGCTGAACAGACTCTGGAAACAGAAGAACGATCTGCTTGATAGAGAGAGAGAGAGAGAGAGAGAGAGAGTAAAAGAGAAATAACTGTATGTCTTTAAAGATGAGAGGCGAATGAGAGAAGACATGGTTTATAACAGCTGGATTATTTTAATGAAATAGCGCATATTGATTCACTAATAAGTCAAAAAATTGTGTGTTCTTATTATAACAGCAGCACTCGGGAGCATAACAGTTAGCAAAGACAAATTGTTAGGAATGTACATGCCCAACTTCTACTTTTACAAAATATTGTAGAGGTATCATGGTTACAAACTGAAAATATAGATTATACAATTAGTAAAGTGGTGTAGGGTTTGACAAACCAAATCCTCCATTCTGCAAACCCTGTGCTTCTGAACACTGTAGTAAACTTCGGTATGACCCACAATATTTCTCCACCCATAATGTCACAAACCGTAGAACAGTGACCTTTGAAATGTCTTGCTCTCCAGTGTTTCAGACATGAAAAGTGGGAAAATGTGATGTTTTGGATTAACTGTGAGATGCCTTCACAGGAAACCACGGGGCCGAGAAGGTCTCTTGTGGTGGCGTGCTGACAGCCGGAGGGAAGCTTGAAATAAATTATGATGAAAGGAAACCACATACATCTGAATCATGTATCAGCTACATGATATACTGTAGAGTAGGAGATGTTTTTCTTGTCTTTTGTAGTCTTGATGGCTTGGTTTTGGATGGTTTCTGGCCTAAAAACTGAGAGCACATGTTTTGTCAGGTGTTTAAATGTTTTGGTCCAGGAAGCTGATCTGTTATAAATAATATCGTGTTATATTTCAAAAGAATGCAATCTGATCCTCGGGTTAGCGACTTCAAAAACCGAATGGTTCCTTTATAGACTATAAACATGTCGTGTTTAGTCTGAATACTCAATACTTCAGTACTGGTTTTACTGTCAGTACTGGTTTGGCCTATTCCAACCAGCTCTTCCCTGTAATACAACAGCTACAGCTTCACACATCATGACACACGCTATCTGCGCTTTCTTCAACATACTGTACATGATCTCTGATGCCGATGTTTGCTAAGTGTTATGGTTACTGATTACTACTTTATTTTTTTCATTAACTATGACTATGACATCACATTCAGAAGCTCAATGGCTTCCTTAAATTGCATCATGCCATATAATTAGCACCAAGTTGTTTATTGAATATTTTTGGAAGGAGTCTCCAGTGTTAGCAGATAGAAGTATTCCTTCTCAAGTTTTCAAGAACGTCTTTTAGTAAAGCGTAACATATCGGGGTTCCCGCACCTTTCTATGCATCAAATTCTGAATTATTGGCAGAAAGAAAAAAAAAAAAAAAGATCAGCGGTATAGTCTACTTTCTCAACTTTCAATTTCTCATAATTACAAATGACTTTTGATCTGACTCTAATGTCGACATGTCTGTCTGATCATCTGTGTCACATTGAGGTAAAAAGAAATTGGAACTGAATCATATTAGGCTGGTAATGGGAACGTATTTCACATTCACATTGACAAATCTTCATGTAGGCTAGTCAGCGACACTAACTAGCACATGTTAACCTGGATATCATGTTGGCCAGATATCTGAAAAGGCTGATAATAACTAACTAACCAATATGAAACAACACTGATGTTGTGACTTTACGAAATCAATTTTAATTCAACTTACCTCAATGAGCTATTTCGATTTGCTATTTCGAGCTATTTCGATGGGGAGTTTTTAAATACCAATAATTCAGTGACTTTTGGTAGGCATAAGAGGCACCTTATCTGGTGGGAAGAATCTTTCAGTTCAATGCAAAATGGTTTCTCGCAGATAAGGCCACGCGTGTGTGATGTTATCTTCGTAGCCACTACAGAGTTCAATGAGTTCAGCACTGACAGGTTATAACGTTAGCAGCAGAAAGAGGCTACACGGTGCAGACCTCAAGGGGCCTTCAGGGGCGTGTTTTAATTTAGGCAATTTGTTTGTCACTAGAGCTGTTCCTGAGCGACGCCCCTCAATTCCACCCTAGTTGTTGGCAAAAGCCAGGGCATTATGTCATCAGCTCGAATTGGTGCAGTGAGGAGGAACAAAGAGGCTTAAGGGAAATGTATCAGAGTAAAAGTACACATTTTATTTAGGTAATATAGTGGAGTAAAAGTTGCTATATAGTTAAATAACAAAGTAAAATTGAGTTGTAAGTAAACAATGAGCGGGCCCAAGCACCTGTGCCATCGCCACCCGGACGCACCGCACAACCTCTATACCTTTTGAGTACGCTAAGACCTCTAAGACCTCTGGACGCTGATGTGAATGTGTGAATATGGCATAAAAGTGTAAGGCAACTTTATGGCTGGACGTGTCTTTCTGGTGTACCTGGTGTACCCGGTCATTGAGTTTGGGCCCTGAATACAGATGCATGTATGAAAAAAATGTATTACATTACCACATTTAATGGGAGGGTTGCGCCAGGAAGGCCATCCGGCGTTAAACCTGTGCCAAGTGTGTATGTGGATCGGATGGTCCGCTGTGGTGACCCCATGCAGGGAGAAGCTGAAAGACTAACAACATTCAAGGTAACTACAATAGATAAACTGGGCAGCAATGATTATAAATAATACAAAGAATTATTATTTTTCATGTATTCAAATTATATGAAAAACACATCCTTTTATAAATTAAAATTTTCATAATAAATGGCTATATGCACAGTTGTGTGTGTGTGTGTGTGTGTGTGTGTGTGTGTATATGAGTATGAGATAATTAAGGATGCTATAGATTGCAGTGAACTCCCATGCTGCTGCAGTTGCCTGTTTAAATTTTTAGTCTTCTGCATTTACTTCAAAAGATTGTAATTATGTCTTTGGCATTTACTTCTCTCGTTCCGACCCCATGCAACTCCTTTATTCTTTGACTCACTTCCTTTGTTCTGCAAACGCTCACTTCCTCAGAGCATTGCATATCAGACCCACTGACCTTCTTTTCGTTTTAGTGAGCAAAACAACTTTTCAATATATTAGTCCTTTAAAGAATGCAGCAGATCCATTTTGTCTCATGCATACTCTGTGCTGAGCATTAAGTTATTTTTAATGCTATTTTTTGGAAGGATGAGTAAAAGCTTAGGATTGTAGTATTGCACTTTGACTTTTTCTGTTGTACCTATTGTACATAAACAATAGAGAGATTTCCTACCCTTCTTTAGTATTTCCCCTGCATCCTGTAGATTTGTTCTTAGGAACTGCTGATGGAAAATAAAAACACTGTCCTGACCTCATCCCATTATTCATACTAACTTAAATTGAGTGGCAAAATAATTTGGCTTAGTGGTTAGTACTGACACCTCCAGCCTCCTGCAGGGTTTGACTTTTGCCCTTGCACTTTTTGTGTGGAGTTTTCATGCTCTTCCTGTGCTGTATGGGTTTCCTCTGGGTACTCAGGTTTCCTCCCAAAGACATGCACAGTAGGTTGATTGGTGTTTGTGCTTATAATAATAAGTGCAGAGTGCTTATAATAATAATAATAATAATGGCACTGTGGCCTCGCACGTCCTGAGCCAGATTTTGATTTGCGCCTTGGGTCTGTGCGTAGGATGTTTCTCCCCGTGCTTGGTGGGTTTCCTCAGGGTGCGCCAGTTTCCGCTCACAGT
>JAOVVA010000029.1:15429688-15443927 GCA_028565275.1 Leiocassis micropogon | reverse complement strand
CACCTGCATGTAGTTCACACCTCCAAGGTTGCCTCATCATCTCTTGGGGAAAAAAAGGATGGTGATTTTTAAAACAAGCACATGCTTTCATAAAAAAAAGGGGAAAAAAAAGCAAGGATAGAAAGTGGACTGATATCGACAACAAGAATCATGCATTTCCTATTAAAACAGGAAATGTTATAAGTATATGTTATGAGTATATATTATAATGTCATACAAGAAAAAACATTTATCTGTCAGAATCTCCATATAGTAAATCCTCAATTTACAAACATTCGAGTTACGAATTTCCACAGACACGAATGGACTGCGCATCTACTAACATAGCATTGTACTGTAATTGCAAACAAAGCGTGGAAGTAGCTCATGTGTATTGTACAAAAAAATTGACACTGCAGCGCTCCAGATACCAATTTTTACAATGATATACAATATTTTCAGTGTGTAAATGAATGTATAAAATGTCCACATGTGGGGTTGCGGGAGAAATGAGTAGACCTCACCGGTTTCAATGAATCAGTCCGGGAGACAATGATTGAAAAGGGATGTCCTATAAAGCTGTCCCGAAGGTGAATAATCCTAATTTACTGAAATCCTCAACGAGACAGAGTTCAATGTCCAATACAGCTCTGAGACAAAATGGTGTCCATTTAAGCACACAGTAAACACATAGCATTCTCGTATTTCCGGGTATCCTTTAAACAAGGTCATTTTTTTAATTTTTCATAAAGTTTTTTATGCAATGACATTTCCATACAGTACAACAATCAGTGTTTAATATGAAGTCCTTCATTTTTCAAAACCGGCTGGATGGAGCTGGACAGAGACTCAGAAAGACATCTGCAGTACTCTGGTCTCACTCGCTCAGTCCATCCCTGCTTAATCGCTTCCTCAAAGGTCATTTCATACAGAAATTTACCACAGACATTCACGATTCATCTGAAAGTTCACTTTTTTTTGCCGTTTTTGTTCAGATTTGACACCCTGGCTTCAGAACATAAACGTCCAGGCACATATTTTTTCATCCATTAACTCAGCACTACTGTACCTGTTTTGTGCATTGGGAGAACTATAAAACATGGCATGTGTCATCTTAATACTTTTGGCCAGTGCTGTATATTGCTACTGATTCTGACCAAATTTCTTAATTTCCAATGATATCTCTTCTTAAATTGAAAATAAGAGAAGAAATTTCTCATCTCGTTCCATATTTTGCAGTACTGATGCAATTTATTATCTAGAGCTCAGTGCTTCTGCTGCCTCTTTTGCATAAAAGTTTAGCATAAAGTTTATCATTCATGTTGATTGTTTTAGGTTTGTATTTTAAAAATGTGGTCATTAAAAATGTGGTCATTAAAAATGTGGTCATTAACTTTAATAACTTAAAGTTTCACATTGCCCTAAACGTCTAAAAGAGGTTTGTGCTTCTCTTTCACCCTTTAGATTACTAAGAGAAAAATCAGATATCTGTCTGTGAAAAGGAATCCGAATTAACTGCCTTTGGCAAAGTGACTAAACAAATGCTCTCCAGAGTACTTGGCTGTTCCTACGTGCTCTCTTTTTACTTCTTCTGTCTGTTTTCCTTTTCTTCTTTTTAGGCTTGATTGACGGCAGGCTCGGTGGGAAAGAGACCTCAAGAGAAAGATAGCGTCAGGGAAAGTGCTATCGCCTTTCGTCTCGTCTTTCAAAACATGGCGTCCACACACACCCACACAATGCCAGAGAAAAAGTGCCGGAGTTGACTTTTTGTTCGTTCGCACATCGCCGGTTTAAAGCCTTCAATGTCCACTCGTAGCAGCATCAGTCGTTGGAGCTGTGGAAGAAACCTTTCAAGCGGCTATTTTTAGAGAACGAACTGGCTGGTAGAACTTTTTCATGTCGGTTCCTGAGCCTGGAGGCCATGGCCCGGCCCTTGCTGAAGATCCAGCGCTATTTCCGCCGCAAGCCTGTGCGCTTCTTCTCCTTCATCCTCCTCTACCTCACAGCTGGCAGTCTCGTCTTCCTTCACTCTGGCTTCTCGGGAGATTCGGGCTCCGGGGGTGGACACGGCCCCCTAGCATCGGTTGAGGCGGCCGCGTCTACGTCCGCTGAGGGCTTGGGTACCGTCAGGAGGGCGTTTAAGGACACACGAACCACACGAAGGTTCGGACTTGCCTGGGCAAATGCAAGGAACAGCAAAGAGACTGAGGAGGGTAGAGGTACAGTTCATCCGTCTTATCACCAATACACCAACACATCAACACGTTTCATTACCAAATACATTAATAACGCTTCTTCTGTTTATAATTACACCAATTCACCCAATGATATTCTACTGAACTATAAAGTCTTTGGATTAAACCACAATATAATCGCAACAACAGTTGTAAAATACACCAATCCTTCATGTTCTTTGTAATGAACACCTAAAATCTGATATCATGTGCATGTGTATAAGTATATAATGTAAATAAGGGGGAAAAAAGTGTAGTTATTTAAAAAAAAATAGTGTTTTCATTTTTTAAATGTAAAAATTTCTTATATTCCTTAAAATTTTATTTATGTTGGATTCTTGTTACAGAGACAAAACAGCCTGAACTCATCCAATTCAATAATAATAATAACAATAATAATAATAATAATAATTGCAGGTTATGGCAAAGGTTATGGCTAAAAAACTAATGCATACTTAGTATTAATTTTATTATTGTGAAATTTTCAGAAGTTTCTGTGTTTTCTTTTGTTGTTTCACTTTGTTTGACCCTCAAAAAAACAATCAATCCCTGTCAAATTCATGTCAAAAAATCACTCTATAATATGAAGGTGAAAACAAAGTTTCATGAAATATATTTGTTGCAACAGTGACACAGAAGCTTAGCATTTATTAAATGCCTCAGTGTATTGTTTGAGTCAGGCTTGACATTTAGAAAATGAAATAAATAAGGTCTGAGCCCTGTCTTACATTGCTAAGCTTTGAATTGCCTTTGGGTAAAATCCAGACTATAAGATCAAACCCACAGAAACTCCGGAACAGTTTTTTCGATAACGCTGTTTGACGCAGGTGTAATTTCCTACTTGTGTTCACAATGCAACACCTGAGCGAATCTTAGCAAGTAAAAATATCCTAATATTTAAGCAAATTCAAAGAATAATTCTTTATATTGGATTATGTATATGAATAAATAAATAAGTAAATATAAGATAAAGCCTCCACTTATAATTCTGGAAAGAAATTATTTGACTGAAGTGTAGGCTTCAAATAGACATTATAACAAATGATACATTATTTGCAATAATATCATTGTTTTTTTTCTTTTTTTTAACTTACATTTCTTTAACATAAAATGTATTCTAAAATAATCCACTTTGCTATTGTAACAGTAACTCAGCTTTGCGTAAAGATGCATCACATGACGCTTTTTACGTTGATTATTTTGCCATAACAGCACGCCATGGCATTTTTTTATTCCGTTACAAACATAAACTCTAAAATGAAATATGATTAACTAGTGAAGTTTGAGTCCTGGAACCGTTTTAAGACAAAGGCTAATTAGCTCGTTAATCGCGTGAACAGCGAGGTCACGTATATTTTGTCAATTGCATTTACACGGTAATGACCGAGCACAGACTTGGTAATTGCTACTCACTCGTCCCTCTCATTCTCAGTGTCTAGGGAGAAAACTGAACATGGCTCTCTTTCACTGTGTTTAATGGAAAGAGCAGTGTTTGTGCCAGCCTCTCTGGAACAAGCTTAATTGCTAGACTGAGGTTGGCAGCGCCGCAGCCTCATGCTGGACACTATACTGATGAGGGAAAGATAACAAAGAGACGAATCATGGCTTTATAGTATAGAAGGATGTACGGGGGTTGTTCAGGTTAAACCAGGACTCGTGATGAAATTTCTGGTGAATGGCATAAGCCATTGACAGGAGACTTCATGAATAGTACGGTAGAGAGACTCTTAGCCGCAGTGTTTTAAGGAAGGCCGTACGTCTGTGAATGATGATCCTGGACGAGGTGGCTCGGAACCCACTACAGTCGTTAGTCATGATTAATATTGATGGTTGAAAACACTGAGAAGGAAATTTGCCACACAGGGCACTCAAGAAAGGTTTTAAATGCATTAATTGCAATGCATTTAGGATTTATTTACATTTGCAACATTTGGCAGACACCCGTATACAAAATGACTTCCTTTTATCTCATTACACATACTGTATAAGCATTTAATGGGTTCAACAGTAGGCACTTGGTGGTGCTGGGGTTTGACCCTGGGACTATTTGATCAGTAGTTTACAACGCCTTAACCACTGAGCTACCCCTTCACTGGATACACATTATTCTTAATAGTTGTAATGAAAGTATTTAATTATATATTACACTACCAAAAGAATGTTGGCACTCCACCTAATTGAGCTGAAGTGTTTCTATACCAATTGCTAATACGTGCATAAAATCAAGAACATAGCCATAAAGTCTGCATGGACAAACACTGGCAGTAGAATTGGTCGTACTGAGCTCAGGTAATTTAAACACAGTTTTCTAGGATGACATTTGGCCCAGTCAGCTGTTATTGCTATTGGAATGGAAGCGAAATGGAAGGATCTTGAAATGGTTTCCCATGGTTGTGCAGCTGCACGTGAACATAAGATCATCATGCACAATGCCAAGCATGGACTGGTGAACAGTGCAGAGTGGTAAAGCACACCTGGACAAAGAAGCAGTGTAAATGTGTTCTCTGGAATGATTAAGCACTCTTCATTACCTGGGGACAAGAATGTTACCTACCAGAAAGCTTACTGCCAACAGTTAAGTTGGTGGAGATGGGATAATGTTCTGCGGCTGTTCTGCAGCTGTTATTTCCAGTTAAGGGTATAAACACTATGACCCAAAGTAAAACCTGACCATCACACCCATGTGAGTTTTTAAACATCAAAATATAGATGTATTTCCACTTAGCTGTTGTAATAATCCCCACTCTTCTGCGAAGTCTTTCCACTAGATTCTATGGGATCTGCCCATTTCGCTGCAAGTATATTAGTGAAATCTGTGGACTATGATGTTAGGTGAGGAAACCTGGGGTGCAGTAGATACTTCTGTTCATATAAGGAGTGTTATCATGCTGGAACAGGTTTAAATACTTGTGTCAGGGTTTCCTTATGGGCTAGCAACATGTGTTTATGTTTCAGGTTTCTTCTGGTCATGTCCTTAGTTTGTTTCCTGATTACTGTATATTCACGCGTTTCATGTCAGGTGGCTTAGTGGTTAGCACTGTCACCTTGTGAGCATGTGAGCATGTGAGCATGGAGTTTGCATGTTCTCCCCATGCTTGGTAAGTTTCCTCCGGGTACTCCGGTTTCCGGATTAGGGTAATTGACGTTCCCAGTTTGCCTGTAGTGTGTAAATGAGCGTGTATGTGTGTGCCCTGGCACCCTGTCCAGGGTGTACCCCGCCTTGTGCCCTAAGTATCCTGGGATAGGCTCCAGACCCCCGTGACCCTGTATACTGGATTAGAGCAAAATAAATGATGAGTGAGCGAGTGTTTCATGTTAATTATCGATTAGCTTGTCTGTCTCTCTGTTTACCCTACTGTTTCCTTGCTTTGTCATTATTGTGCTATCTAGGAAATTTCTTACTTCTTGTTTCGATGTTCTGTATTTGTTTTCACTTTTGCTTATTTCAGATGTATCCGTATTTGTGGCAAGCCTTCAAGATCCTTAAAATATTTTATGTCTTTTCGTTTTCCTGGGTCTTTTTTTTACTATTAATATACAGTACTGTACAAAAGTCTTGACCTCCCAAAAAGACTGAAAATAAGTCCTTTAGGAGACCTGGAGAACAAATTACATTACATTAACTATACAAGAAAAGTATGTCTCTATGGAAGCAAAATAAGAAGAACTAAGAAGGGGGGAGGAATCTAGACTTTTACACAGTAATGTGTATTGAAGCACTAAATCACTGAACATTAACTGTTTGGCTATACCGTACATTAATGTCCCAGTGTGTAATCTCAGCTAATAATGACTTTGATTAAATTGAAGTGCTACCATAGCTTATGAACACTGATTTATTCGGATAGCGTTTTCTGTTGCAGTTAATGAGATTAGAGATCAGACGTCTCTCCACGCTTTTATTTAATTATCTTAGAGCTTGTCATTGTATAGTATATGCGGTGTAGGGTGGACAGATTAATATATATTTTCAACCAAATTGCTGTGTGCAGCTGGGATTGTTCTAGAAATAAAAAAGAAAAAAAATACCACATCTGGCGCTGTTCCAGAGGTGGAGCGGTCGGCTTAATAGAATTTATTTTAATATGATTGGGATAGTTGTTGCTTATGTAGTCTTGTAGGCCGAGTCATTAAATTAGTGCGTTACAAAATTAAAATGCTACTTGACCCACATTACCTGAAGCATTACAAACTAGAGGGGGCCTGTTACATGCCTCTGTGGTCTCTCTTAAACCTACCTCTGTCTTTACTTAGATTGTAGGTTTCTGTTTTTCCTGTTTACATTAGAAGCATTAAACACCTCAATTTTATCTGTACATTCTCTTTTCTGTGATAGAATATCTCTAAGCTTTATCCCAAAATACTGTGTTCAAAATGGCCACGGAAAATCTCTGATTTGTTGGCAGATGGGCATTAGCTCTTAATATTATGTCTATTATAAGTATACATTAGAGGTGCAATAGAACCACAACCATCATTTTAGTTATGCAGCAAGAAATGAATTATAGGCTACAGTGCATCCCCATGGCAACCATAATGTGTGTTTGCGCGCGTGTGTGTATGTGAGAGAGAGAGAGAGAGAGAGAGAGAGAATGACCATAAGGTATAAATGATTTTTGGTATCCCTGCTGTTTGTTGTGATTTTTTTTGTATTGTCCCTCTCTTGTTGTGTAGGAGATAAACAATTTGAAAGTGTGCTGTTATAGATTTCAGTGTTATGTTATTTCAGTGTTTTTTAGGGATGCAAAGGATCACAAAACGTAATGATTGTATCATGGTTTTCGAATCACATGTCGGATAATTTTTTGGATCAACAAAAAAAAAAAAGATAATAGTCAAGATGTATGTACATTTTTTTGATCAATCTTAAAATACCCAATAATTGTTAAAGTGCAATATTATACACTTTTTCTATTTTGTGATGTTTTTATTTCCAATTCCTAATGAAATAAGGTACATACTTTCATCCTTTGAATAAGAAAAAATAAAGTGTGAAACTAATCAGGCCCATTCAATGAAACAAATGATATATATCGTGCACATGTATTTATTTGGCCTGGGTTTTTGTTTGTTCTTTTTTAATCAGAGTGGGTTTTCACCACAACTTAGGTGAGATTTTGTCAGTATGATCTGGCAACCCTGGGGAGCACAGAGTGTGAGAGTTTGAGTGAGAGAAAAACATTTTGGGTGTGTATGGAAATATCGTATATGCGCATGCAGAAAAGAGTTTTTTTTTTAATCCATGTTTCACACGCACACTGAACTGTAAGGAGCCATCTGTACAGATCACAGATCAACGTTATACAATTAGCATGTTCCATAACAGCAGGTCTGTTAGTGTTTTATTATACCAGGGCAATTTACCAGCATTAACATAATATGGGAGTTCAAGTCAAACCAGGACTTTTGATTGCACAGAATAACAGAACAGAGTTATAAAACTAAAAGTAGCCTTTATTTCTCAATATAATGCCCTGCTACACTAATGCACTTATCCCAGTCTTTCACTAGTGCTTGGACACCATCAAAGTAGAACATCTTCTTAGTTCACTGGAGCCTTGATCAGACTGCTTGCTTCATGTATGAAACGCACATTTTAATGTGGAAATGGCTTGGAGCGAGGTCAGGGGCATGTGACAGTACTTCCCAGCTGAGTTCCTGTAATATGTGTAAAATTGTGTTGGTGAATGATTGTCTGTGTTTCAAAAGTTATTCAACAGTTTTCAAAGCTAAGGTGCTCTACTCACCGACTGTTCACAGAAATAGTCTAAGCCGCTTCAGTTAGGATTATACAGACGTACAACCTTCTTTTAAGCGTTCGCACCTTTTAGATGTTTTACTGCAGCCAAGAGTATCATCACTGTACAGGTAATCCCCCACTTACGAATGAGTTTCGTTCCGGGAGCAGGTTTGTAAGTTGGATTAGTTCTTAATTCCAACAAAGTGAGTCTTATATACAATGTAAAGCTGCCATCATGTGACCAAAAACGGTAATCGAAACTAAGGAAATGAATCTCACACAAATGTTTCTGTGAATTTAAATTGCGAGGGGAATCCCAGACGCCATTTTGTCTCCGAGCTGTTTTCCACTGTATTGGACTGTGAAATCTGTTTTGTTGAGGATTTTTTCCGAAATTAAGAGTTATTCACCATCAGGACAGGTTTACAGGACAGACATTTTCTATGATCGTGCTCCCCGACTGATTCTTTGGAACCGGTGAGTCCTACTCATTTCTCCCGCACCTTATCCCCCCTCTCCCAACCAACCCCCCCACACACACATACAATATTCCGGACTTTAGATATTTTACATATTCTCTTACACACTTATAATATTGTAAGTATAAATATTGGTATCTGGTGCACTACAGTGTCTATTGTTTGTACAATACATGTGAGCGACTTCTATTATTGAACCGGAAGTAAAACCCCGTCTGTTCGTATCTGCGAAAATTCTTAACTTGAATGTTCGCAAGTTGGGGACTACCTGTACTGTGCTTGAAGTCTTCTGGTAATGTCAATTGATTTTATATCTTAATTCTGAAACAAATTTCATCACAAGCTCTGGTTTAACTCGAACACTCCTTGCATTTTATTATAAAGAACATGACATGTTCCTGATATCACTTATTTTTGGTTCCAGTTGTTTTTTTTGGTTACATTCCCTCTTTTATTTGTTTCTTCTGATTTGTGACATTAATAAGACAACTTGTAAAACATGCAACTTGTGCTGATTCTAAGGAAACAAACCATTTATTCTGAAAACTTACCATGATGACCTTTGATTCTAAGGATTCTAATTTGATTCTAACCCTTACACTGCAGACTTCTTCTGTCTCTACTACTTAAATTCTACTCATTTCATGTAACAGGACGCATGATATTTAATAACCATTTGCTATGCTCCATACAGAGAGGGTCAAAGACTGTCTGCAAATTTACCTAGAACATTTCATATTCTTTACTTAATTTGATTTTGGCTCAGTCAGGGTAATACTCTTTTTAAACTTTTTTTTTTCCTGTTCAGTTAGACGAGCTTTATGCACTTCTTGGAACACTGCCATCAAAATTCATTTTCTAATTAAGCCAGACTGGTTCTTCAATCCATGAGTGCAACAGTTGCAAATCCTCAGATAAAAGCCAAAAAAACACCAACAAACAAGAAGAAGTTGTACCCATCTCTTTTCGTTACAATGATTCTCAATAAGGCTTAAGCATTCAGAACAGATGGCTCTGGATGGTAAACGTTTAGTCTCATTCCACTGGTTCTCCCAAGACATATGGGAGATGTCATCTACAGTTAACCTCTGATTAAAAAACAGGATGGCTGCACTGTCAGCTTTAAAATTAGGCTTGACTCATTACTTTCAGCCAGTACTTTTCCAAGCTCAGTTTAAAAAAAAAAAAAAAAATTCAAATCGTGCCCTGGACTCAGGCCCGCAGGTTTTTACTTTAGTTTATTGCAGTGCTGTAACACGAAACAAATTATATTCATAAACATTTCCTGAATCCCAACAGTGATTCCTGTGTTGCCTCTCAGGCACATCACACAGCTCAGTGTAATTTATGAAGCACAATAATGCCATTATGCAAAGCAAAATTAAAATCTGCCTCATGTTCTTACAGAAATGTCACATTTATCAACAGGCACCAAGAAAGGCCATGCTGTGTCATACTTAGTGTAGATGCAAATGTCCGATATTGGATCTTAATACGCTTTATATATTATCCATGAGTTTGAATAATACACATGCTTAAATTACAGACCAGGAGATCATTTATCATCATGCCGTTCTCCCGTCAGAGTCTACCTAGGGTGACATTTAAGAAAATATATATCTATAATTGCCTCAGCGTTCACTGCCTCCTCTCTGCCTCCTTGTGGCCACAACTTCAATAACTCACATTATTAAACCTCATATTGTCTGTATTGCATGTCATTTCCCCCTGAGGGACAGAATAGGAGCTAATTGATGATCAGTATGTGTTTTTCCAACAAACGCATTATAAAACACATTAGGAATATACAGAGTCAGCCAAAAAATGTATACACACTTGAAGAAAAGAAAAATAGTATGATGTATATTATAAATTAGCATATTATTATCATAATATTATCATATATATAGCAATATATAACGTGTAGCAATAAAATTAATATTAAAATATTTATACAAGTTTTTCTCCTCCTAAAGTGTGTATGAATTCTTTTGGCTGACTCTCTCTGTCTCACAATCATTCGAGTTACACATTTCCACAAATACAAACGGACTGCGGTTCTACAACATTTGTAGATGTGAACAAATCATGGAGGTAGCTCATGTGTATTGTACAAAAAATAGACACTGCAGTGCACCAGATGTGTCTAAATGAATGTATAAAATGTCCAAAGCCCAGTATATTGTATTATATTGTGCATGTGTGTGTGTGTGTGTGTGTGTGTGGGTAATTTTCCTAATTTCGGAAAATCCTCAACAAAACAGAGTTCACAGTCCAATACAGTAAAACCTTGGATTGCAAGTAACTTGGCCTGCAAATGTTAATAAATGTAGTAAATGTTTCCATAAATTTTAACTTGATAAACGAGCCCTGTTTTGCATTACGAGTAGTACATATACGCTTTGTCTGTTGAGCGTCACAACTGAGCCAGTGGTTCTCTCTTACGCTGAGGGATTGTGGGTAATCGTCTCCCACGCTTGGTCTCAGTGCGCATGCCTTGCTCGTATAGGAAATCTTTAAAAAAAGGCAAAAGCAAGTGTCATTAGATATGTTTTCTTGTTAAAATCACACACAAGAAACGTTTCCAGGTAAGCCAACAGCAGTGATGATGTTTGTGTGTTTGTGTGTGTGTGGGTGGGAACGTCGTCCTACACATCAACCCCCCCTCCTTCTTTTCCTCACTCTCGTCTCACTCACACCTGTCATGATTCTTTTCAATGGTAAAGTGCAGGTTAGTTTGTTTTATTTTTACTTTATATTTATAGTCAGTATGGAACAACAGTGTAGTACTGCGCAAAAGTCTTGAGCCACCCCTCGTTTCTTCACATTAATTTCAATTAAACGATGTAGATTAATATTGAAGAAATAGGAAGAGAATTTTTTGTGCAACAGGCCGCAAAGTATCTAAGCATACTTGTCATATTTGTCATCATCTGCTCACTGTTTCATGCCTTAAGTTAAATGTTTTTTATGCTTGAATTATTCATAGGTCACAGTGTGGCTTAACAAACAAAAACCTTCCTCTGAAACTGGTCAGGTACAGGGACTGGACTGAGAACATGAAGAGCCAAATGGTCCTTGATGAATCCTGGAAAGATATTTCTCAAGACTTTATTAAAATACAAGTAGCTCTGGCGCTTTGTAAGCAAAATATGACATGAAGACATGAGGTGGGGGGGTCAAGTCTTTTGCACAGTAATGGTGTCTTTGCACTATGAGTAGAAAACCTACCAATCATGAGGAGAACATGCAAACTCTACGCACGAAGACTGGAGGCAAGGTTCGAACCCTGACCCGAGAAGGCGCTACAGTAGGTCCCACTGCTAAGTCCTGAGTTACTGTGTCATCATAATGAATATACACTACCTGGCCAAAAAAAGTCACACACTCTAAGATTTCATTCAATCACCTTTAGCTTTGCTCACACAAGGCGGTGGCCAGTTCATGTGTGAAAATGATTCCTCATGCTCCACTCTTTCACACTTTGGTTCCTGGAATATGCCTGGAATATCTGAGAAGAAAATCTCCATGTCATTCAGTAAATTCAGGTCATGACTTCATTTTATTGCCACAGAACGTTGCTTAACCTACAGTAGACCTGAAGCAACTCCAGATCATAACACAGCCTCCAGAGGCTTGTACAGTGGCCACTATGGATGATGGGTGAATCGCTTTATGTGCTGACAACTTGATTATCAGACCACAACCTGTTTCCATTGATCTAAAGTTCAATCTTTATACTCCCTATTCTTTCAGTATTTCTCCATATATCAGATTAGTCTCACTAACAAGTGATTTTTCATTGATCACATTGTGTGTGTACGGAAATGATGTGCTGACACTGGAAACTGGTTTCATAAATGGTACATTAACTTGTTTGTTTTATTCAAAACAGCACCCCCAGCAATAATGATAATTAAAAAAAAAAGCAGTATGCCTTGTGAAATTTACATTTGTAGCTTTTCTATTTTTTATTTTACTATAATATAAATTCTGATATATGACGCATATGAATTAAAAGTTGTGCATTGTTTTTTTTTCTAAATCCAATCACATCAGACAGCCCAGCTGTAACATACAGTAAGTGACAGGTTTGTAATGAAGTGCTTGTTTTAATTGAGTTATTGTGTCTAGGGACCTTTATGACAGACACGCTTCGCAATCTAAGGCTGTTGTTGTTTAACACACAAAGAAAGAATATAAAGGATCTTTGCTGTATGTAATGTTCTGCTGAGCAATGTTTATTTAACATTTAATATTTGCTATGGTCAGGAATTATCCTGTGAGAGTCAGTTTAAGGACAGAGGAGTTTGCACTTTCATTTCTCAGTCACACGACAAGCCGCAGGTCTCATCAATTGCAAGAGAGAGAAGAAAAACATGAGGGAAAAGAAGAAGTTAATTTGTCTTTTTAATAACAATAAAAAGGCCAAAGTCATAGACAACAAACACGATCATATTGAAGGTAATAGCTGGATTCGGAGAAAAATATCAACAGAATCCAGTGAGAAATTAACCGTAATTAAAAATTGTAGGTAGCCATGGAGGCAGAGCGTACACAGAGGTGAAGAACATGCACAAGTCATGAGCATGAACTTTATATAGCGCTTAAATAGGAAGAGACTAAGGACAAGATTTTCTTAGAATCAGTTGCAGGGCGCTCTCTGGTGGTGTCATGTTGAATTGCCCCAGACTGATGCGACGTTTGTTAATAAATTCCAAACTACAATACGCTGCCTGGCAAAAAGAGAGAGTATATAGTATAATTACTGCAGTTATTAATATGATTCGGCTGACAGCAAGTTTCTTAACCCTAAGTGATGCAGTGAGTAGCTTCTTATTTCTTAAATGACAATGTCAGAAGAAAACAAACATATTATTGTCCTGCATCAAGCAAAGTAAATAACTAAGGAGATATGATGTTGTCCCACCCTTTGCAGCTACAGTATAACAGCTTCAACTCCTCTGAGAAGGGTTTCCATAAGGTTTATAAGTGTGTTTATGGGAAATTTCAACCATTCTTCCAGAAATGCTTTTGTGACCAAACTCGCTCACTCAAGAGGTCAAGAACTTCACTAAAGTTCATATGCATGTGAAGGCAGGCAAGCGAATGCTTTTGGTAATATAAAGTACGAAACAATGGCACAGCCATAATTAAAGCAAGAGCAATCCAATGATTTTTTTTTTTGTTGTTTTTTGCAGGATTGGTCATTCTTCAATTGGGGTGGCAATTGTGATGCAGAATTTGTAAAAATGTATGTTTGTTTCCAGAGTTACTGTAATCTAATTACTTTTCCTGATAATGCAGTAATGTAACGCATTACAAATGTCAATAACATTACGTTACTGATGTTACAAATGTAGTGTTTAAAAATGAATCAAAATGCATTTAAATAGTTTTACAAAAGTTTTGTGCGGCAGCATCAGTTAACGAGCATCCGCTCTATTGTCGGAGAGCTTTGTAGTTTTACATTTTATTGTTTTAACGGGCAGCATATATGGGGCACATAGGGAGCCTACAGAGTGAGTGAGGAGCGACAACAGGTTGAGGCTCACGCCATCACAGGCCATCACAGGCACACGCCGTGACAGGTGAAAGTAAAATAATTAGTAATCTGATTACTTTTTACATGTAAATATCAGTAATGTAATCAAATTACAGTTTTAAAGTAGTAATTAGTCATTTGTAGTAGATTACTTTTTTGAGCAACATTGTTTCTATGATATAAATTTAAATTATTTTAATACAGTATACTATATCCATTAAAATAGGATAAGCTTAAGAACATTTAGATTTTTATAAAATTA
>JAOVVA010000029.1:15391671-15402173 GCA_028565275.1 Leiocassis micropogon | reverse complement strand
AGAGAGCTGGTAGGCCCCTTTAGGGTCCCTGAAGGTGTGAAAATGACCTCGGCAAAGTATATAGAGTTTTTGACTTTTTGACTTGTGAATTGTAAATTTATTACACAATATAATTGTATTTTGCACGTTCAAGTGTATTTCATTTGTTTTTTTCTTTTTTTCTTTTTACATATGGGCTACATATACAAATTAGTGGTAATAGTATTAATATTGTTAATATTGTTGCTGTTTAATGTTGTGGTGGACAGAGGTCAGTATGGAGACTGACTGGTCTTAGGTAATGCTAGTTGTGGCTCATCACTTTACGATATTAATTGAAGATTTTTTATATGTTCAATGAAACTATAATATTTCTCATTTGTGTCTCATGCTTCTCATTTATATCTTGCTCTAATCTAATTATGGTCATACATATGGCTCATTTGCTTCTCCTTCAAATGCAGTTCTGTTTCTCGTGTACGTCTCAGATTTCTCAAATGTTTCTTAAAAGTTGTATCTGTATTTAGGAGAAATTAAAAAGACAAGCCCAATTCACTCTCATGAGACTAGAAAAACATCATTCTGAGCAATAAAATTTGTGAATGGATGATGATCGATGATTGTGAAACGATGGTGCCACCTAAGCAGGGTTAGTCCAATGCTTCTGGTAATGCAGCCACTGTAGCACACTCATTCTTCCTGTTTTTATAGGGTGACATGACCTGACTTATTTCATTATATAAGTCATTAAAATAATATTTACACTTTTTAATTACAATTAATATTTGAGATCTAAATATGAATTTGCAGTAACTCAAAAGCATTTACATGAACAGAAGATTGAAGTGGAATTTTATGAATACTACCTCCTGGACATCTTCCTGTGAGTAATTTACAACTAATAGAGTTCTTGTTCATTAAAAACAAGGCCTACAGTGCCAAAAGCACACTGTTTCAGTATTAGTAAAATAATGAAATGCTTGTTAATGTAACAGGGTAGTGTAATGTAATGGCACATCATTCTGTGGGTCTGTGGTTAATGAAGGGTTTCAACTCTGGGTCAGAGGTGAATCAAATCTTTAACGATTCGGGTTAATTTGATTAAACTGAACAAAATTTATACAGTTATAAACTCATACACTTAATCATCTATCCGTTCAGTGTTTAGCACGATTTAGTGCATCTTACCAATTCCAAATCCCGCAGCATACTGTACGATGATAATCAGGTATTTACCAATTTATGAGCCAGGTAACGTAAGATCTGGGCAAATGTTTAAACTTTAAAATACATCACCAAGACAACAGTTTTTTTTTTTATAAAGAAACAAGAATTTAATTGACTAATCTACGATACATGAAACTACACTACTTAATCACACACACACATACACGGAGTTCTTCTAGTAATGTTTACTAGACCTGAGAAAGTCACGGGAGCAGAGTCTTGGGTTTAATCTTACTGTTTATTTATGAATTGAGCACCAATTTTCAGCAAGGTATGAAGCTTTGTTTGTTTACTTGTGTTAATTTTCGTTGCCGTCCGGTGGTTTGCCTCCAGCGAAGGGAATCATGGTGTTGCTGATTGGTTGGTGCGCGGTTGTTGAGACGCCGTCCTTAAGGGGGGTCCCTTTGGTGAGGCATTGGTTGCTTGGTTACCGATGGTGTCGCTCTGAAACTACTTCTGAGGGTTTCTTCGTTGCTGGACTTTGGAGTTCTGGCACGAAGTCTCGTTGAGAGTTATTCAAGAGCGGATGACATCCGCAAGGGCGGAAGGTCAAGCTTGCTAGTTACCTTCAGACACCCATGACAAATCTCTTTCTGACCCCCAGCCGTTTGTCCCAATCAGAGGTGGTTGTGGGCGTAGCCACGCCCACATGGTTCCTCCTTTTCGTGCATACATTTAACCTGTGGTTTGGTCTGTCACGTGGGAGGCCATCTCAGTGGAGTTTTAGCAATTTAGGTAAAGTGTATTAACATGAGTCTGGTTTATATGACTAAGATTGCACTCACATCAACATCATTGAATATACAGAGCTTTCATTTGATACCAAACATCCCATGTTTGTGTCTTGCATACCCATTCATCCCTTTATCTATAGCAAGGATTACACCTGTTAAATACACTCCTTAAGTTTATGATAAACATGTTGAACACAACACAAAGACATCATACGTTCTATATGCACACACATATATAATTTTGTATTTGCCCTACTTGCATACTTTAACTGATTAACAAAGTACGTGTCCCTAAAGCTTTGTATGTTCTCTGTTCTGGGGCCCAGAAGAAACGCATTCCGGGGGGGGGGGGGGGGGGGGTCAACAACTGCTAGGGGTTGTGAAACTTGCTTCTTCCTTATTCAAGGGAGTTGCTTGCTGATTTACACCGTTTGAGTGGGGATCTGTAACTGCATCTATCTTGTGAAAAGGGGTTGCATGCAGTTTTACACCATCTAAGTTGGAGACGTGTAACCATTTCTTTCCTTAGTTGCTGATGTCGTGAACTGTTTCTTCCTCGTTCAACGGCTCCCTTTGAGGTGACCTGCTAGTCCATAAATTAATCATAGCAATCATGCAGGTTGTAAATAATTCCTATTTGATTGATAGTCTATAGTTACTCAGTGGTCTGGAGAAGGTGATGTTAGCACGTACATAGTATCCTAACCTATTTTCTCAGCATACGAATACCATTTTCACACATAAGAACTAAAATTTAGCAAGAAATTTGACTTGCCATGCAAAGCATTTTTCGGCACACAAGCCAAAATTGTGATGATTTGAAAATGTTCATCACTGACCTCTTTGAGCTCTGACTCGGGTGTGTTGCTGGTCTGGGGGTCAGTAAGGCCCACTCCACACCCTAAACTTCCTGGCTGCACTGCTCTGTGTGGACAGCTCAGCTTTTTATGTAATAGTTGATAGAGTTTCACACCCGACCTGCTCTCCCAATTCTATTGTTTCTCCATGTCGGTTCTGTCCTCCGGCACTCACCTAACGCCATGCCGGAGAGACAGTGTCTCCCCACCTGCCTCAGAGGCCATGGTTCTGCTTGCTCTCTCATTCAAAACTTTAACATCCCACTAAAGACATTCATTAATAAAAGGGGGGGATAGACTTGCGAAACTTGACAGGACACCAAACAGCTTTTTCATCTTGCATCACAATATAGAATTTCTCAGAATTAATAGCTTTTTTAAACATTTCTTTGGAATATATGTATTGTCACGTGTGCCTGTGATGGGCCCAAATCTATTATCGCTCCTCACTTACTAGTTAGACGGTCTCCCCTTCTGCAGGTGTGCAACAAGCACGGCTGGTGAGCTATCGCCGTTAATGCTCCCGGGCTTCTCCCCACGCTATAAAACACAGCAGGGAGTGTAGCTCGGGGTCTGTTGGGATACTGGACTTTCTAGAATGGAGAGTGCGACATGCCTGCTAAAAACGCAGAAGAGCGGTAGGCACACAGGGCAATGGAACGAGCCCCAGGGACTTCAAAGAGGCGAGTGGAATGCGCCTTTGATCTCCATAATAAAGACAGCCGCAAGCTCACTGCCGGAGCTCCCATGGATCTTTAGTCCTCACATGAAGCCGGATTCTCGTGACCCTGCTGCCGAGGAGGAAAAGGCCGCAAGGAGGTACACGTAACATCCCCTGTTCCCAGCCAGGGAAAGCCGCCGGACATCACAGAGGACTCCCGTCTGAGGCAGCACTGACAAAGAGACCTGTAAGGGGCTGGTCCAGCCATCCCCGGAGAGCAGTGCCAGCACGAGTGAACTGCGCAGGAGCTGCTATCCATACGGGCCCAGGCTACCACTCTGTCCGACGCCACCACTCTCCAGCCTGTGCCCGCATGCCAGCGGGGCACTGCACATCATTCCTTCTCTTTCTTTCCATCATCCCTCCTTTAACCCTTTCCTTCCCCATTTATTCATAATAAAATGACCCTTTTCCCCGTGAGACTTCGCCTTGTGTCTGTGCTTTATGGTGCCGTTTGTGCAAAAAGAGTTGAACCAGTTACAATATTATATATAATGTATGGAATAAACAATATTAAATATATGGAAAAAACAGCACTATAGATTATTTGTGCTAAACAAAACGTCAAGGTTGTCCCACAAACATGCAAACTAAAATATAAACTGTTGTCAGAACAAAGACAGTATTAGAATATACAGTTACAGTATTATTTTAAACTTGGTACATTGATTCTAGCTGTTACACAGAGACTGAAAACAGGCCGAGAGCTACAAAGCATTATACCAGAAGTAAAGTGCATAAGATTTAGCAATAAAACCATGAAATTTACCTTATGCCAATAAAAATACAATAATTATGATATGAAATAACGCACATAATGATGCAGCTTCCAGCCGTGAATTCAAACTAGAAGTGGAGGACTGGGGAGCCAATCAGAAAACAGACAGTCCGAATCTGCCCGCCTCCAGTTTCTGATTGGCTGGTATTAACGGTACTCTAGTCTCTGGTTGGCTGGGATTGTTGCAGTGTTATAACGCTGCTGCAGTTCATGCAAGTGTACAGCAGCTTTATCATATTAAGTGCACAGAAATTCAAGCACACAGAGTTCAAACACACAGAAATTATCTTGAACGTGCAAAAGTGAGTTTAAGAGTGCAAAAACAAGAGAGTAGTGCACTAAATATAAGCCTACATAAGAATAGTACATTCAAATTTAACTGAAAATATACTTCAGTAAAAGTATTTTTGAGACTCATATATTAAATTTTGCATTCTAATGTATCTTTCCTGTACATTGATACAATGATTATTTTCAGCATACTTTTTTTAATATGCCAAAAATAAATTGAAAACCAAAGTTTAAATAAGTGTGCTTTGAAAATTACTCTGACCTTTCACTTAAAGTATATTTTCCTATAATATATTTTTGGAAAGTGTACTATAATACAATAATTTTGAAGTGTGTTTAAAGTATAATTCCAAAAAGCATGTAAAAGCATGATGTTAATATACTTTTTATATATTAACTGATGGTACAACGTTTTGTTAATATATTTGCAATGTACTATTGAAGATTTGAATATACACTACTCACAATAAGTTAGGGATATTGTGAGAGACTTAGTGGATATCATACATATGGTGTTTGTATTGGGGTGATAGACACACCTCATTTTGTGTTTTCCATGTAATGGTTTCATTGTGTACGGGTGTGCCTTATTTTGGGGCCAATCGCAAAAGACAACCTTTTTCAATGTGGCATCCATTTCAACATTCTGTGGGTATAAAAAGCTGGTATTGTCAGTAAGTCATTCCATGTTCATCATTTAAACAGCCATGAACACATGACGTCACTTAACGGACGAGCAGCGCCACCTGGCGATGGCGCGCCTTCGGATCGATGGCAGGCAGTCAGATGTTGCTCGTGAACTTGTTGTGTCTCAAAGTGTCATCAGCAGACTTGCATCAAGACACAGAACTACTGGCAGAGTTCATGACAGACCCACGAGTGGAGCCCCACGAGTGACAGACTGCAAAGATGACCAGTACCTAAGGACATATGCACTCAGACATCGTTATGCAACTGCCACACAGCTGCAGGCCCGTTTATGAGATACGAGGGGTACTAGGGTTTCCATGCAAACCATTTGCAACCGACTCCACTGCTTTGGCTTGAATGCCAGACGACCATTGCAGGTGACTCCACTGACACCAACACACCGCCGTGAAGACGTGAGCACAAGACCATGTGACCTGGACAATGCAGCAGTGGTCTACAGTCCTGTTCGCTGATGAGTGTCGGGTCAGCGTTGCTAGAGAAGGCAAGGTGAGGGATACGCTGAGGTCAACATGGTCCTCAGGGTTTGCTTTGGTGGAGGAGGTGCAACAGTCTGGGCAGGCAATGTGCCCAGTACAGTACCAGAAGAGCAACATAGATTGATTTTTTTCATTCAAGTCCATGTTGTTCTGTTGGACATGGGCAAGCATTTCACTCCCCTCAAACAGCGCAGCAATGAGAACTTACTTACATCTGAACACAGTTGGTAAATAATAATTACGATTCAAAATAATATTACGATCAGACACTACATTAAACCTAACATATGCAAACTGGGAATTAGACCTATCTATTCCTTGTTGATTTATGGACACAAATCTGCAACTCATACAGTATAAAGTACATATATTTCACTACACTGGACAGAGATGGTTTAAAATGGGTTTCAACTCAGAAATTTGTACACTATGCACACAAAGCAGCCCAGACACCCATCTTCATGCCATCTGGCATTGCACCCCAAATAAAAAATTCTGGGAAATTTCACTGAATCATTATCTGTATTTATGAGGTGTCACATCTCAATGCCCCCTCCCTCTGTATACTAGGTGACACACCTACAAACAATCTAAACAACACAAACAATAAATTACTCATGGTGGCGCTAACTATTGCCAATAAAACTATCCTCATGAACTGGAAAACCAGGAATAACATACACATTGCAACTTGGAAATCCTTACTAATCAATTACATCTCCAGGGAAAACTTGTCCACTTCCATACATGATAATACATCTTTGCTCAGACATCAGGTGCTTTCTTAGTGGCTTTTATTGATTCTTCTATATTTACCTATGGTGGAATCAGTGACTACATGAAGCGTGATGTCTTTACCTCAGTTTTCCCCTCTGCTTGCACAACTATTTTCGACTCTGTTGCTCCCATCAAATAAAGAAACACTAAACAGATGGGGAATGGACGCACTTTATAAATCGTGCTTTAAAATTCATAACAAAACGTAATGTCTTAACGGGGACAAAACAATGAAAGACATGGCAATGTCTAAGATTAAATTGTCTTAAAATCTATTTTATTTCCTGATAGTAGGCTATCTGATAGTGTTATACTATGCAAATGTCATGATTTGTGAATGTTAAAAACAACATACTGTATCTGCATTAAAACATAAAAATGTGTCGACACTGAGTGCCATCAGAAGACACAAAATGAAACAAAAAAAATCTATATTTTCAAGTAAATATACTTATATGCATATTAGAATCTTTCCCTAAGAAAATGACTTGTGGCATGCATCCACACAAAGCACTTCGGGCTTTTCATAATAGTAATCATGCTTTTTTTCCCCCCTGTTTGTGTCCAGCATTGAATAATTATTTGATCTATTATTTGACCACAGCTGAAAATAATGGCTGGAATGTGTTTGTGAATTTATGACTGAAATAATCCCTCGTTATCTGTGAACAGGAAAGGTTACCCATAGGTGCACACAATCACCCCTGCAGCTCACAATACACCACTAACATCACATGCCTCACTTCATTTTCCATTTTCCATCAAAAAGAAAAGAGAAGACAATCTTATCTTGAGCAGACAAGTGACCCCATTGTAGTAGTGTATGTTCTCTGTGTTTTTTTTTCATTTATTGTGTTTGCTATTTTTGTTGTTCCTTGTGTTTAATAAAAACCACATTGTCACTGAAGGAAAGTATATGAAGAGTCTTCCCATAAACAACTTTCCCTCCAAAGCCCTGCACGGGGGCTCACTATCCACATCATAACATCATAACACAAGAAATATTCTATAATTTTTTTTATTATTATATATCATGTGATTGGCTTAGAGCTGCGATTGATGAGAGCAGTGGCGTCTGGTGCAAATTTTATTTATTTATTTATAAAATTTGGGGGGGGGGGGGCGCAAACAAAATTAAAATTAAACTTTTAATAATCACCTGTAACTCCCCAGAAGAAGTGCTGGAGAAGCAAAGAGTGTAAGCTCAGCCGTGATCACTTGACTGCTGCTTATAGAAGATCAGGTTGATCTGGTCCAAGCTCTTTAACTTTTGTCTTTCTTCGTCCGATTGCCTTGCGAAGGGGTATTTTAGCAAAGAAATTACAGAATTTTCTCTCATATTTAGCTGGCTTTCACATCAATCACTATACAATACATTGAGAATGGTCCAATCACATGAGCCCAAATATTTAAAAACAATATTGATTCGCTAAGAACAAAAATGGGAGGATTCGGGGTGCACAGTGCTGCGCCCCAAGGATGATTTGAAAATATCCAATTAGAGCTCAGCCTCAAATCACATGCTTTTCAAAAATTTACATGCCTACATAGACACTCGTTTGTCCGGTGCCCCTTTTACACGAACACAAATTAAAGCAATACAGTTTAGATTTTTTTATTGTAAATAAATTATATTAAGAAATACAGCGGAATATTGTGGCTAAATGACTTTATTTCATTATAATAATAAAGAATTATTATGTTAAATAATTACATGTTAAAGTAGCATTATTCTCTGCCTAATTTTAAGGGGGCGGCACCTCAGCACCTCTTATTTGACCGGCCGCCACTGGATGTGAAAGTGCTTCCCATACCACCCGTCTGAGATAGCTCGACCTATCAGCTCTTTAAATGCCCCTAGCTGCGGAAGGCTACAACATCACCCGGGACTCGAACTCGCAATCTCTGGGGGATAGGGTGAGCACACACTCTTTTTAGATACTGTATATGTTTAAATGAAAAAAAAGGAAAAAAAACATTCGCCATAGCATAATCTTTTTTATTAATTATTTATTTAGTTCAACTATTGTACAGTTCAGATCTATTTTTAGTTACATTTAATGGTGTGGAATATCTCTGAAAGACTTACTGTGTAACCAAACACAATCTCTTAAGGCAATGATTTTGCACTGAAATTATCATTTAATATTTAACAGCATGCTATTTATTTGTTTGTATTAGCTTGCTGTTATTAAGCTGGCTGTTATGAACTTCATCCAGTAGTGGGATGACTTTTCTTCATAATTTTATACAGTACTTGAAAGTATGTTGTCTCCTGAGTTCATAATATTTGTCACTCTATGTGTACTCTGGGCTTCCTCCTCAAATTTGCTCTCAGTCTTAGAAAGAAGTGCGTAACATTTCCTCTTCAAGTCCTTTCCCATAAAAGCATAAAGTAGTGGGTTAATAAAACTGTTAGCACCAGCAAGAATGAGTCCAAATTTTTGCCCAATCAAGGCAATACTGGCATATTTTGGGTTTATTACCAATATGTTAAAAAAATGGAAAGGCATCCAGCAAATGAAGAAAGTAGCTATCAGTGCTATCATGATCTTAAACGGCCTATTGGACCTCAGCATCTGGTTATTTTTCAGCTTTAGGGTGATGAGGACAGAAGAGACAATGATGATCAGTAAGGGAATCACAAATCCAAAAATGCATAGGCATGTCATTATAGTAGTTAATGTATTATAATGCATGTAGATATAGGAACACTTCTGTTTTGAGTTAGGGTCTATAACTATATCTTTCAAAATGGCTGCTGGTAAGCTGAGCAATGCTGAGATGATCCAGGCTAGTACAACAATCACCAAGGCCCTGCATAAGGTGCGCTTGTTTTGTGCCCATACAGGAAACATCACCACAACACAGCGATCCACACTGATGATGACAAGGAGGAAAATGCTGCTGAACCAGTTAAGGAACCAGAAGAAGAATGTAAGCTTGCACATGAAGCGTCCAAAGACCCATGTATTTTTAACAATATAAGCAATGGATAATGGCAGGAAGGCACAGAAGAGGAAGTCGGACACAGCAAGGCTGAGGTACCAGAGATTGTTGACTGTTTTCTTAATCTTAAACCCTGCAATCCAGATCACCAAACCATTTCCAGTGATTCCAAGAACCACAATAATCACAAGAGCTGTTGCCTGAAAAGCACACACCACATCTGAGCAATTTGCTGCAGGTTCAGCCAATGATCGTTCCAGTGAAGAGTTTGAATTATTCCTTGTAAAAGCTTCTGAATCCATGATGCTGTTTGAATCTGTAAAATAAACACAAATAGAATATGATTCAGAATTACATTTTAGGAAATTATAATTTTTTTTTAAATAATAGAGCTTGAGGAGCTGCCATATATATTGAGAAGTGGGCGTCTCAGCATGTTTAAACTGTGCTGTGCAATCTGAAGAAGAGTGAACAAGTACATTTTGTTTGGAAGGGTTATCAGGAGAAAGCCTTTTCTGTCTGTTCGCCAAACTGCATCCGAACAAACCAGAAGACTTCTGGAACAAATTCCTATTGGTAAGTGGAGTTGGTGGGTCTTAATGAGCAGTGCCATGTTTGGAATGGCCCAGTCAAAGATTTCACCAGACTCTGCAAGATGTGCATAAGTGAATGCCTAAAAATCTCAACGAAGTAAAGCAATGTTGTAAAGAAGACTGGGCCAAAATTCATCCAAAATGACTTGAAAGAATTATAAAATCATAAAGGAAATTATTCCATCAAGTAATTGTTGCTAAAGGTGGATCTACAAGCTATTGAATCATGGAGCGTACATACTATTGCACATGTTTATTTTGTTTTTGGCTTAAATTTTGTTAAATATATACTCAGCAAAAAAAGAAACGGACAATAAATTGCCATGTTCGCACTGTGAGACGCCTAAGACGGCGCTACAGGGAGACAGGAAGGACAGCTGATCATCCTCGCAGTGGAAGACCACGTGTA
>JAOVVA010000029.1:15378319-15391571 GCA_028565275.1 Leiocassis micropogon | reverse complement strand
AGTTTTGATGCCTTCAGTGAGAATCTACCAATGTAAATGGTCATGAAAATAAAGAAAACACATTGACAGATAGATGACAAGGTGTGTCCAAACTTTTGGCCTGTACTGTATATATTTTATATAATAAATGACGGAAACCATAATATTGCATCTCTTTTCTTCGCATATGGATGAGTGCGTCGATCGCACGGGCGCCGCCGACACAGAGCGTGTGTTTGTTACCGAGCATGCGAATGTAGTGCTCTTCCTCAATATTAATTAGTTTGGTCTATTTCATCCGTGTTCTGAAACATGACGCCACCTTGCTCTGAGCAAATTAATAATAATTTCCATGAATGAAAAGGAGGAAGAAGAAAAGGTGGAGCTGAAAGTTATGCAAAAAGAAGAAAAAGCTTTAGACTTAAATGCTGTGAAATGCTTCAAATGAACAGATTATGCCTTCAGCGTGAAGGAAAGTTATAATTCCGCAGACTCTGACGGCGCTAACATTACAGTCAGGGACAGCGAGGCTGGATCCAGCAGCCCACCACATCCCACATCATAATCCATTGGCTCATTAAAGTGGAGATTAATTTTTAAAACTACTTACTACGTAGGATAAAAATATAACAGAATACAAAAAACGTAAATAAAAAAAAGGATCACTGAACATTGGGTCATATTTGTCAAACAAAAGAAAGAACAATAAGACAAACAACATATAAAACTACGTATAAAGACAATATTTTCAGTGTCCAGTAGCACCAGTCTCACAGAGACCCAGGAGGCTTATAAACAGTTTGACAGCAAAATGAAACATTTTGGCAGTATTGTGATTTTTTAAAATTTATTTATTTATTTTAAAAGATGCAAGACAATACTGCCAAAATGTATCATTTACAGGCTGTTAGAAAATATTTTTTGCATTGTCTCTTATTAAGTCACAAGGGTGTTAAAAAGCATTCATCATTCAAAGTTATTCAGATCAGTGTAAAGATAGTATGATTTTAAAAGTGCTATAACTTCACCTGGCACAGTTTCATCCTAGTGGAACAATCTGATTACGTGTGAGTACAATGAAAAAGTATTTGCCCCTTTCTGATTTTTTTTTCTTTGCATATTTGTCACACTTGGGTGGAATTTCACCTGAACACTTTATAAGGGAAAGACAAATTGGCCTTATTGTTTGTGAGATATCATGAACATTTCGCAGGGGGTATCATCGTGATGCAGTGTAAGATAAATCACTCATCAGTCTAAGCTGCAAGTGCAGCAGGGTCAGTGATGATGAACCAGTGCCTGCTGATGATGACCAACACCTCTCCCCTGATCTACCAGAGCCAAGTGAAAAGAATCACAATCAAACTGAACAGGTAAGCTGAAATAAAATCAGTAGCAGCATTAACTCGTGCTAATGATTATGGTAGTCAATATTAATTTAAAATAACGTTTCTCAGATTTTTTAAATTAATTTTGACTACCATAATAATTAAAATAAGGAACTAGTTTACTAGAGTGAGCTAATGCTGCTATTGATTTTATTTCAGCTTACCTGTTCAGTTTAACTGCCATTCTTTTTCGAATATTATCTTTATAGTTTTATATGTTGTTTGTCTTGATGTTCTTTCCTTTGTTTCTTTGTTTTACTAATATGACCCAATATATGTTCAGTGAACTTCAAATAATATGTTTAAATAGCATTAATTTCTGTATTGTATTATATTTTATACTAGTAACTGTTGTTAAAAATTAATCTCTACATTAGCCAATGTAATATGATGTGGGCTGGTGTGGGCCAGAAAGTCCAGGGCCACTTTTTGGTCCCAGTCCGCTCCTGTCACAAGCAGTATTGTCTCTTGCTAAGCAGCAGGAGAAAAAGCCCCTTTGAATGACAAATTCAGGCCTGGCAGTTGTCTGTGTCATGACCTGGCTCCCATGACAAAAAGCCATGACAAAAGGACAAATAGAAAACGAATTGATTTACCAACAGCATAAAAATCTCACTACATAAACAATACACCCGGATATCAAACCATCAGGAATAAAGGTGTAAGTGATTGTTGGGGAGTATGTGTGTGCATGAGTAAGTGAAGCATGAAATAAGGCATTGCTGATTGAGTTGAAGACCACTACCAATGCACAGGAAGAGGGAGAAAGAGAATAGAGAGCGATGGCTGAAAAAGAATGGGGATTTATATTCTAAGAGAAGTACATACACCAGGGGATATAGACTCAAACTTTCCAATGCAGTTCTGAAAAAAATAACTTCCAGATTAGAAGGGGTATTAAGTAATGGACTAAAATACAATGGGTATAGAAAAGAAAATCACCCCCTTTTTAAATTATTACATTTCTTTTGCTTTATGGCCTGATAAAACAAGCTGATAAAACTGTGTCTGTCTTCATTTCAGGATCCTGCCGAAAAAAAAAAAAAACAGCATAGACCAGCATAAATCATGCTGGTCTGTGTTGGATTTTTCAGCAGGGGATGTAAAGCAACAAGTGTGCGGACAGGTGTGAAGATTTCAGGCACATAATGTACATTACCTGTAGGGGGCAGTCATGTGTCTACTGAAGCCTCTTTTAGGGGACAGCAAGTGACAAACTGTTCAAACTGTAAATACTGATATATATTTATTCTTAATTAGTGCAAACACACACACACACACACACACACACATTTCCCGTAAGGAGATTCCTCAGGCATTGGTGGGACATCTGTAAAAGTATTTCCATAATTATTGAGTATAACTGGTTTGTAAAATTGTCACTTAACCTTGAGTTTAAGAGAGGTGATGCATGCATTGGTGAACATAATAATAATAATAATAATAAATTCCCATTGGCTGTTTACTCAATAAATCTATATACTAAACAAATCCTTATTACTAGAAACCACATTTCCTTTTTAAGATCAATGTTTTTATTACATTTTGCCATTTTACAGACGTGAGAACATACTATGCAGTGTGTACTATATACAGTATACAGAGATACAGTAACTATTTTACAATTAATAAAAATAAACATAAACTACAGACTAAATAGATTAATGGTTAGCAGAATACCAAGTTTATTACATCTTTACACATACGCCGCAAAATACATGCTGAACCAAGAAAAAGTGCTTCACCTGTAATGATAAAGTATTCTGTATACAGTTTACCCTGAAATGTTACAAAAATGTATTGAACAAAGATTAACACTTTATCTAGTCCTGATAGTCTTTATTTTTTGTTTTAACAGTCAGAAGGTACTTTACTGTCAGTTTCTCCTGCTGACAGTTCTTCATATACATGTGCAATGTCACACAGCTACACAGGGTTACCATTTGAGGTCAAATTTGTCTCATTATAAGATATGTTTTTTTTATGCTTTGTGACAATATACACACCAATCAGCCATAACATTAAAACCATTAACATTAACACCACTTTTCTGACACCACATGCCTTCCGAAGGTGTGATGTGCTATCTGGCACCAGGACATCTGCAGCAGATCCTTTAATTGTTGTAAGTTGTGGGGTGAGTCCTCCATGGATCAGACTTTTTTCACCACATCCTATAGATGCTCAATCAGATTGAGATCTGGGGAATTTGGAGGCCAGATCAACAGCCTTGAATCTGCCTTTTAAGCCCCATACACATCACACTGATACCTTTCTATCATAGCCAGCATTTCTTTATAGCAATTTGTACTACATTCTTTTTTCTGTGAGATAAGACCGGACAGGTGAGAATTTGGTCCCCGTAGGAATAGATGAGCCTTGGGTGCCAATGATCCTGTGTTATTGATATGGCTGATCGGGGTATATTGTGTATTTAAGTATGTAAGTATTTTACAATTAAAATGAGATTTTTTTTAGTCACATAGAGACCAAAAAATTATCCACAAACAGTATATTTTCCACCAGAATTGAAATATACTATGTACAAATTAATCAGAACCTGAATTTCTGTTTTATAGTTCCATGTCAAATCAGATGTGTCAATGCTCTGGCATCCATAGAACTGGAACGGGTGAACGACTTGTGGTGCGTCCTTCCTCTCCTATTGCGTTTTCGATCTTGGACAGGATAGAGTTCTTAAACTTTCGCCTGAAATCACTGCCCATGAAAACATAGAGAATTGGATTGAGGAAGCTATTAGCTGAAGCGATTGAGGTTCCAATCTTGAGCCCTGAGGTAATGGTTTCGATGGGGAAGCCTTGATTCAGCTCAGCCAGCACAAATGTGTGATATGGCAGCCAGCAGAGAAAAAAAGTCCCAATGAGAGCTGTCATGATTTTGAATGGCTTTGAAGACTTTGCCATCTGGTTGCTTCTCAGTTTAAAGATGATGATTGAGTAGCAGACAATGATGATCAAGAATGGCATCAGAAACCCAAAAATGAACCGACAGATCGATATAGAATTGTGAGTGTCATGGCTATTGTAATTATTGTGGCAGCGAGTTCTGCCTAGTTGGTCTTGAATGTCACGAAAAATGAGGGATGGGACACTCAATGAGACTGAAAAAACCCATGCAAGGAAAACTATCAAAGAAGCCTTTTTTATGGTGCGCTGGTTTTTTGCCCAAACAGGGAAGATGACAGCTATGCAGCGATCCACACTGATGATGACGAGAAGAAAGATGCTGCTGAACATGTTGAGGAACATCACGAAGGAGGTAAACTTGCACATGAATTGTCCGAAGGTCCAGTCAGACATGGCTAGGTAAAAGGTATTGAGGGGCAAAATGGCACAAAATATGAAGTCAGAAAGAGCCAGGCTGAGGTACCAGGTGGTGTTGACCGTCTTCTTCATCTTAAAACCTGCGATCCAGATCACCACACCGTTTCCCACAAGCCCAAGCACGATGATGACCACATTCACCACCAGCAGAAACATGCACAGAATCTCCTCAGAGCAAACGTCCTCTACATGGTGTGACAGGTTCGTTGACGACAGGTTATTATTTGTGTCATTTTCATAGTCTGTTGAGTTCCATTGGTAATCAAACTTGAAATTGGTCATGTCCATGGCTGAAATCCTGCTTTTCCCCTGTGGAAACAAGAATCCTTCTTTAGCCTGTATGTACTTATTACAGCAGGAGTTAGGACAAGCTCTTCTTCAGCCTATACAGTAAGTAATTTTTTAGTGATTTCAATATTTAATTATTATTATCTCGGAATATCCTGAGAAAAGTATTTTCTTGTTGGGGTTTCCAACATCTTGTTTGTTTTGACACCTTGTTTGGTAACTATTCCATTTGCATACTAGAATTTTCCGTTTTTCCAAGTTTGTTCATTATTTTTATTTTGTCCTCATGTTTAATACAATCTTAAATCAGTAACCATAAACACATTTTAGAATAAACATCAATGCCGTCAAAATTTGTTAAATTCACCTTGTTTCAGATACGGTATCTTCACCACAGATTGTTTTTACTCATTTTAATTATACCACAGCAGCTGTAGAATAATAAATATTCAGAAATCACAGATGATTTTTCTATAACAGCATCTTTAGCTTTATTTGTATTTTAAATAACTTTTATTTTTCATGCAGTCATTGCAATGCATTATGGTTTCTACAGCAACAAAGGGCTTTGTATGCTGCACATAATCCTAATAATAAATAGTATTTAAATGAAGACACACTTTTGCTTCCTAATACTTGAGCATTTCTATAGAAACAAATTACACATTGTATAATTATGTTCCATCTAAAGAGATTAAAAAAAATCTAAGTAAAGATATAGATATTATATTTTTTTAAATGCACAGTGATACCGTTATAGTCTTGGGCTATAGCCCTACATCTATCTGTATAAAATATTTTTTGAAAATAGTTTTGTGAAGCCTGCATTTTTAGTATGCTAATTAGCCCCAATTTCCCTTCCGTGGCACTGAGATCATGTGACCTGAGACCTCTTCAAAACAACCATCATGGTGGACACAGAGCTAACCCACAAAAAAAGATGCAAGCTTTTTACAAAATCTCCTGAGAAAAGTCTTCCCATGTTTGGGTATCCAACATCTTGTTTGTTTTAACACCTTGTCCAGTGACCTTTCCCATTTGCATACTCATTAATATTCATTAGTGTCTGCCAAAGATGGGCGTGTACACAGGATCAGATGACAGGATTAGATTTTAACCTCCAATCCTGGAAGTGTGAGACAACAGACAGTGTTTTCCCAGAATTAAACTGTCTGACAAATGTATATGATTGAATTAATCTACAATTTCACTTAAAAAGTTACACTTTAATCCAAAATTAAATGTGAACTGAGGAATATCAACTGAAAAAAGCAGATCTGTCTCAGTCTAATTAGGCACATTTATGCACACTTTAATAAAACACTTAAATAGTCCTAGTTTCAGTTTAAGACTGTACACTTAATAAGTCCTTAAATACAAACATTTATTTAAGTGAGTGAAGACTTGCTAAATGTTTTTCATTTAATTATACCTGGCAAATGTGGATATTGAGGTGTTATTAACCACAGGGTAATAACAGCAATTATAGATTAATGTAAAAAGTAAGAAACCATTTTGACCTTCATTAAAAACAGTAAAAGTAAAATCACTTACTCAACCAGGAGATCAGACTGTGTGTGTCATGCTGCTTTTTGACAGCTCTGCTGTGTGAGCTTTTAATCTGGACCTAAGAGTCATGTGTCACCTCTTATGAAATTACATCTACAAACTCCCTTCCACAGTGTCATCTTTTTTCCACATCAGCAACTTCCCTTAATTTCACTTCCGTTTAAATCCTAGACAATAGTGGACAAGAAATATGTACATATACTCTTATAGCAACAAATCTTACAGTTAAATAAATTTTCTTGTTAGATGAACATCTTGTTTAAAAGTGACTTTTTTATTTTGAAAAAATGTTTGTGCTATTCCTGTGGTAAGTTCATCTTAAATGGCTTTTAAACCCTGCCTATATTTGGCTGGTTTTTCTCTCTCATTTTCAGTCCTGTACTTGACCAATTTAAGAGGAATGGTTTTGTTCTGACCTATGAATCATTCAAGGATAAAAAAGCATCTAACTAAAGGCATTAATATCCTCATGACGCTGAATCCTGTGTGGTTGAACCAGATGAGAGCGGAAATGAGGTTGCTGCTGAGGTTATTATATAAAAAAACAGTTTCAACTTGTTCTTCCTTATAAAACCCATAGTTCATGCATTCTGGCATCCCTGAATTTACTTTGCAGAAGAATATTTTCCAAGCAAATCAAAACACAGAGACCAGAAACATCTGTGGAATTTTTTTTCCCTTTTTAACCCACTGAAGTTTGAAACACAATAGGGGATTTCCCACCCATTTTGAGGATTTTGTCCCCATTTCTTTATTTTAATCGACATCATTTAATCTAATTTAATATTAAGGGATACTGAGGGACTCAAGACTTTTATGCAGTACTTTACACTAGAAAGTTTAATAACAAAGAAAAAAATCTAAAACCTAAAATGTTTAAATGACCTTTATACTAAGGGTAAGTTAGCCAGCATAACTGATCTAAATAGTTAAATGATTGTTTATGACCTGATGATCTTTGCACATTTTGCATAGGCGCTCCATAGCAAATGGCTTATTCTTTTCCTTAACACCGTTAATTCTGAAATCCCTGAATTTTCTTTGCATAAGTACATTTTCCTAGCCAGTCAGAAAACAGGGACTGGAAATGTCTGAGGGGGAAATTTTTTTCTTTTTTCTTTAAGCAACTCAAATTTGGCACGTAATAAGGCATTTCCCACCCATTTTGAGGCATTGCCAGTGTGCATTTCTGACTAACAAGACAAGCAGATAAAATGAAGCAATCAGTTTATTGTGTGTATATTTAAGGGATTTTACTTACAATCCATAATGTTTAGTGATAAAAAGGTTATAACATAACTATAATATATGATATGGTCTGCTATTGAAGCTAGTGTAGTGTTCTAGCAGGCATCAGTGTACACCACTACTATCCTTGCCACCCTTAGACCTAATGTGGGGTCATTACAGGGTTTATAAATGTAAGGACAAATTCCCTTACACATTTACAAAAAATCTAATAGAAGGCCTTTGCAATAGAGTACAGGATGTTCTACTCTAAGTTCTACTCCATGTTAATGAGATATTTTGTCTTCTCTGATTGGCCAATTCTGGTTTAATTTATCATTAAACATCACCTCATTTCATAAGACAACTAAGAAGACTAAGCCTGCAATAGGTCCAAATAAGCTGACCTTAGATGTCCCAACTTCCTGTGTGTGTGTGTACTGAGGGTTCTGCCTGCAATCAACCAAGGCTTTTACTTCTTCTCATCTTAAAACAACTCTCTGCATAGCCTGACAAAAGCTTAATTTATCAGACTTATTGGAGCCTGTCTAGCCTGTCTTATTGGAATGTATTTATTTCACTTTTATACCATGCCGCTTAGGAAAAATATATTATTAAAATATATTATTATTATTTTTCCCTCTTCCCCTGAGCGGCAAGGTGGCTTAGTGGCTAGCACTGTCGCATTGCACCTCCAGGGTTTGGGTTCGATTCACACTCTGTGTGTTTCGAGTTTGCATGTTCTCCCCATGCTTGGTGGGTTTCCTATGGGTACTTCCTATGGTTTCCTCCCACATTCCAAAGATATGCAGATTAGGCTAATTGGTGTTTCCAAATTGCCTGTAGTGTTTGAACAAGTGTGTGTATGTATGTGCCCTGCGATGGATTGGCACCCTGTCCAGGATGTACCCCCATCTCCTGAGATAGACAATGAGTGATATTTTTCCTGATTTTTTTTCCAAATCACACATTTTTGGCCATATATTGGGATTTTCTACATGTTTAGAATTCATTGATATATGTAATCTAGTGGGTTCAATAAAGTAGAAAGCAGAACTTGCAGTACTGCCTTCCACGACTGGAGTTTATGCTGTCAATTGCTAATGATAGTCAGCAAGCTAGCATAGCATAATTAGTTAAAATTATATCTACAGTAAGTATGTACACTGGACATATATTCTTTGGTGGTTTATTCCGTCTTGTTTAGTCCTCTGAATATATGATTTTACCTTTTTTTCCGTCATAATTTGCAATATAATCAGAGCAGTAGATCTAATTGATTAAGTACCAGAGCACACTTACAGTGCTATTTTTCACACTAAAATGATTGAGCTCTTTAAACTAATTTTAATGTTACACAAAGATAACCCAAGTACAGTTTTTAAATTATGATTTCAAGGGGAGAAAAGCTGTCCAAGCCAATCTGACCCTCTGTGAAAAATAATTGCCCCTTGCTAAACCATGAATGAACTGTGATTAACTACATCTTTTGGACAGCTAGGTTAAATTTCACTTTCACAACCAGGCCTGATTACTGCCAGACATGTCGAATCAAGAAATCACTTAAATAAAACCTGTTTGACGAAGTGAAGCATGCTAAAAGATCTCTAAAAGCACGACATGATGCTGCGATCTAATGAAAATCAAAAACAGATCAGAAACAAAATAATTGACAAGTACAGTATCAGTCTGGAAAGGGTTACCAAGCCGTTTCCAAAGCGTTGAGACTCCAGTGAACCATGGTGAGAGCCGTTATCCACAAATAGAGAAAACTTGGTGAACCTTCCCAGGAGTGGACAGTCTACCAATATTACTCCAAAAGCAAAATGTGACTCATCCAGGAGATCATAAAAGTACACAGGACTTCAACTAAAGAACTGCAGGTTTCACTGTTAAGTGAAAGGAACGTGGAAAGTTAAGGAAAGTGTTCATGATTCATGAACATCTATGGCAGAGTTTCAAAGCAAAAACTACTGCTGACCAAAAAGAACACAAAAGGTGTCACATTTGCCAAAAAACATCATGATTTTTGAGCAAATATTCTGTGGACTGATGAGACAAAAGATTTCTTGGAGATCTTGGAGATCCACTTTAGCTAATACAAGCCCAGACGATTAGTGCAGCATAGTGTGTGCTTTTATGAGTGTGCATTGATTGACTTCAAGTGGCGATGGTTAGTATTCCGGAGATAAAGGGCGTTGTGTTTGGCTGATATCGGAGCCTGGCCCGACTGTGACAGTATGTCATTCACAAAAATGCTTGACTTAAATCTCAGTTATATTGCAGCACTAAGTGATAGTGTGTAAACCCCCCACAGATGGGGACCATGAGTCCTTATCTGTTAAATTTTTGAGGACAACCGTTTTTTCATCCCAGAATATATATTTTGCTGTAAGGATCTTCCTTTCACATGCAAGCATCTACCTGTCAAACAATACACAACTTATCAGCCTCTCTTCTCTGAGTCTGTGCAACAGATTTTATACCTTATACATGTACATATAAAGGAAACATTTAATTACTACCTCAGTCATGCAAGGTTGACTTTTGATGATTTTTGTGGTCATACACTTTGCAACAACATGCAAAGTCTATGAGGCTGAGAAACAGAAAATAAGGTATCATATAAAGGCCTGTAAATTGTCAACATAGACTCACATATTTTGCATGCTGCTGCAGAGTACTGTATATGACCACAAAAGTCAACTCTGCATGACTTATATATAGTCAAGAAAGATATGTTTTTATCCCACCACATAAACTTTGAAATGAAACACTCAAGGTGGTAGTGAAGTCAAGACTTTTCAGCTTTAACTTAAGGGGTCTGACAATAATGTGGCATTAAAAATGGTAATTTGCTAAAAAGGACTTATGGAGGAGAGCCAGGCAGATGCAGATCCTCTCTCTCTCAGTGCTCATTAAGTTCTGAATTACAAGCCTCCACCCTCACCTCAGAGCGGTCTCAGGTGGCCTATCACTCTACATACAAGTAGAGCTTAGGAGTGGAGTATGGCTCTCTGGGATGCTCATGATCTGTGTTTTAATACCCTCAAGGCATTCTCCAGCGAGATGAAGAGAGTCTTCAATCGATCTCATGTCGGCAGGGAGGCCTGAGACCAGATTGTTAAGGCTTCGCCAAGGGTCACATTCAGCCTACTACTATGCTATTGAGTTTTGGTCTCTAGCCTCCTCAAGTGGCTGGAACAGAGCCCTAGTGGATGTCTTTTAGAAGGGTTTGTAAGAGGCAGTCATAGATGAGTTCTCATTTCTCGAGAACTGCCCACCAACCTTCACAAACTTATGGATTTCGCTGGCCAGATCGACTCATGCCTCTGTTCCAGAGGATTGTCCAGGACATCGCACCCCCCCCTCCCTCCAGGAGATCACCCCTTCCTGGACAACCCACGTGTCGCCTCCTCCAAGACAGAGTGATCAGGAAAAGCCCGTGCAACTGGACAGGACTCACCTTTTGGAAGAGGAGACGCAGTGCTGCCACTTTGAGAGAGCTTGCTTCTACTGTGGGTCCTCAGGACACATTCTTAACAACTGCCTGTTAAAAGGGAGCACCCTCGAGTTAGACTGGGAGCACTAGAAGGCGACCCCTCAGACAGATTCCTAGAATGACGCGCCCTACTTTTTGGAACCCTAATTGCAGGAGGCCAAGTTTACTTGGTTACCAGGCACTCATTGACTGATCTGCGCCCAAATGGCCAGGGCATTAAAGGTCCCTTGTATATCTGTGAAACCTCCGCTCGCCTTCTCTCACTTATCACATGTAGGACCCTTCCACTAACTTTGCGAGTATCTCGGAATCATTCTGAGGAGATCTGCCTTTTTGTCATTAAGAGGACACATGCTGCTATAGTTTTCGGCCTTTCCTGGTTAGGGCTTCACGGTCCACAAACTGACTGGGCTAAGCACATCGTCACGGGGTAGAGGCCCTTGTGTTCTACGTCATACCTTCGCTCTGCACTCCCGTAATCCTCCATGCCAGCTACAACCAATGAAACTCCTGATATCTTCAATGTGCCAGCTCAAGCAGGTCTTCTACAAGTCTCGAGTCATATCTTTTCCTCCTCACCGACCCTGTGATTGCGCTATAGATCTGCTCCCCAGTATCCTTCCCTCTTAGGAAGGTGAGGCCATAAACCAGTACATTGCAGAGGCCCTTTGCCACAGGAATCATTTGCCTATCCTCCTCCCCTGCTGGGGCGGGTTTCTTCTTTGTCAAAAAAAGGACGTGTCCCTCCACCCCAGTATTGATTATCAAGTGCTTAGTGAGATAGCGGTCAGGAACCATTGCCCCTTACCACTTGGCCACTGCCTTTGAGCTTCTCCAAGGAGCTGACATCTTTGCCAAATTAGATCTAAGCAATGCTTACCATGATTACCGGAAGACTGCCTTCAACAACCACACTTGGGCATTATGAGTATCTGGTGGTCCCGTTCGGACTGACCAACGTCAAGGCAGAGAAGTGTGAATTTCACGCAACATTCAACACATTTTTGGGTTTTGTTACCTCCCCTTCAAAGTTGGAGATTGTTGTAGAGGTTGACGTCTTTAACATCTGTGTTGGAGCAATAGTTTTACAAAGATCCTCACAGGATAACAAACTGCATCCCTGCTCGTTCTTCTTACACTGTTCTTCTATTCCCTGCTGAGAGGAACTATAACATGGGTGATCGAGAGCTTCTGGCTATTAAGTTTTCCCTAGAGGAGTGGAGGCACTGGTTGGAAGGAACCAAGCTTCTGTTCTGTTTGCTTTTCCTACTGGCCAGGCTCGAAGAACACCAAGTCAGATGCTATCTCTTGTCAGTTCTCTTCTCCCCAAGACCCTTACGCCATGCAAAACTATCCTGCCGTGTAGTCACAACTGTGGAACTAGATGTAGAGACAAAAGTTATCAAGCATTGATCCAGGAACCTGGACCAAGTAATTTTCCCACTAATTGTCTCTTTTTCCCCTTCGTCTACAGTACACTCAAAGGTCTTAGGATGGGGAGACAGATCCAGGCTGTCCTGTTGCCCAGGTTCTGCCTGGACCCATTACATCATCCAGCAATACTTCTGTTGCCCCATGTTGGGGGAGGACGTGTCCAGATTTGTGGCAGCATGTGACACCTGCACCCACTGTAAACATGACATCAGACCTGCTGCCGGTCTTTTCAGACCCCTACAGATGTGGCCATTAAGACTGCATGTGTTTTCCCGCGAGATGCCGCAATTTAGCGCGCGGCGTGCCGCAACTTGCCGTAAGCAACATTTGGGAATTTGAATAAATGTGTTGTGCTTCATTGAATATCCGCCAGATGGAGCATGGAAGGACTTTATCTAAAAGCCGGACCAAGTACTGTACAACGAAGAACTGTGTATAATTACATAGCCTAAAACAATATTGTTTCCAATGCTGAAGCAAACATGAATTTTATTTTGTTTTACAACAGATATTTCATGATG
>JAOVVA010000029.1:15360202-15370495 GCA_028565275.1 Leiocassis micropogon | reverse complement strand
CACACACTTTCTCTCTGCTCTACACAGAAACACTGCTCTGTCGCGATTCTTTTCAAAGGTAAAGTGCAGGTTAATTTTTTTTATTTTTACTTTACAGCAGTGATTCCATTAGTATCGCTCAATCGAGTGTCATTAGAGAGATTTCTTGTTTATTTTTCCGATAAAACAGCGCTTCTGTTGTGTGATTGAAAAGAGTGGAGGAAGGGTAACTGTGTAAGATGAGAAGGGGGAGAGGGGAGGGGCTCCTTACTTTAAATACACACACACACACACACACACATAGCCCCTGTGCGCACAAACGGAAACACACTTATCTGTTGGGATTTATTTTATTTTTTTTAAAGGTAAAGTGCAGGTTAATTTTTTTTTTTTTTACTTTTTATTTTGTGTTAATTATTTTTATGTATTTATTTTTTGGGGCTGTGGAACAAATAATCTGAGTTTCCATTATATCTTATGGGAAAATTCGATTTGGTTTACGAGTGTTTTGAAATACGAGCCCGCTTCCAGAATGAATTATGCTTGTAATCCAAGGTTTCACTGTACTTTTAATTTTTTTTGGGTAATGTATTAAGCTAGTTTTGAAATAAAATTTAAATGTTTTGGGAGCATATTTGTGGTTTATAAAAATTCATCAGCATTTATAGATATTTTTTGTTGACCACATCCAAAATGTGCGGGTGCTCTGAGAACGTGACCTCTGCGAATTCCGGTGGTCGACTGTATCCTGATTCTCAGTATTAAAACAATACTTTGGCAAAAGTCCATCCATTGTCTGAACATAAACAGATTTTTTTTTCCCAATAAAAGCCATGTTCCTGCTCTGTGTCCCCTATTTGATTAAACTTTATACATGCATATTTAATTCATTTGTTCGGAATACAGATTTGTTCAAGTGGTACAAAGGTACAGTTCTAGTCTACAGTAATAGTTTACAACACAGTGACTTTGTGTAGTTTTTGTGACATGTTTAACATTTTAAAGTTCCCAGGATCAGAGCTTTGGAAAATTAGTAACATTCAGGTGTATTCTGTTAATTAATCATGTTAGTCAGTGGCACTGTTTAAAATCACTGTTTCAGTCGATATTTTAAGGCCCCAGGTCAAACATTCTGTCTGGCCAATCAGATTTCTGGGAGGGTTTAATAAGCGTGTTTATAATCTATCAGGTTATGCATGCGCTTAAAATAACTTTCCTATTATACAGGAAAAAAATCCATTTTGTTCACTTGATTAAAATTTAGTAAAAAGGTTTGTAAGGATTTTTTAAAAGAAAAAAAAGTAATGATTTTATTCGTCTTATCATTAAACCCCTAATTACAATATGTTACATACAGATGTGTGACTATAAAGCAGATCAAAAAACATCTGCATGGTATACGACAAAAAATATAGTTTATGAAGTTTAGTACACTCTCTCCCATTTTCACCCTTACTTTTGTCTTTTCTTTCTCGAACCTAATCAACACATCCAGTAGCAACAGACACGAATCCCTTTCACTCCACTTGGAGGTGCTGTTGTACTTACGTGCCCTGAATCTGACGAGGCATCATGCCTCCCAGAGCTGGTGTGAATTCGGTCTTCCTGGCTGGTGGATTACTTATGGCCACAGAGAGCGTGTGGTTCCCCAGCTTCGTCCTGTCCATCTGTAACACAGCCTGAGACGCCTGCAACTCGTTCTCAAACTCCACATAGGCCAGGCCCTGCGAGAACACACACACCAACAGTCCTGCTTATAATACTCCTTTATAACAACATATACGGGAATCTTTAGTCACTGCAGTCTTCTAATACAACACCGGGCACCTCCGTCCTAAAATTCTTTTCCATGTTTGGTGATTCTGCTGCATGCAGATGTTTGTGAACAAATAAGGCAGAGGCAAATATTCTGAACAATTCGTTTTAAATTCATAATTGTCACTTTAAACGTTTACTATATTCGAACCATGCGCTCAAACCTTGGGTTTTCCGGATCGGTTGGTGACGAGGCGGACGGCTTTGACGGTGCCGTGATCCTTACACAGCTCCTCCAGCTGCTCTGTAGTGCAGGTGAATGGCAGCCCAGAGATGAAGATCTTGTGCTTCTCCAATGATGTGTTGTACTTAAAAACCTAGCAAAAGCAGAGGAATAATTAACAATTTTATTCTCTCAGCTCTATACATAGTGGGATTTTTAAGCTACGACAGGCTGGCACACATCCAGCATGTTCATATGAAATATTAATAAAACATGGTTCACGTGTGAAAAAAATAAGTACAACACAATACACTAATCTCGGTTAAGTGCTCCACATACCTTAAATTCAGGGTTTTTATTCTTGTCTACGCAGGGAGACACAAACATGGGCCGTCCGTCCACCTCCTGTCGGTCCAGCTTGAGCGCCTCCCGGGCAGCTAGCTCGTCCTCAAACTGCACATAGCAGTATCCTCTGAAGGCGCCCTTGGGGGTGTACACCGGTCGCACCTGCACGACGGTGCCGCAGCTCCCAAACGCAGCCTTCATTTTGCCCTCGGGGTCTCCCAGAGTGAAAGCTAGATTACTGACGAACACGCAGCTCAGGTCGTTTTGTTCGTCTGGCATTCTGGCCGTTGTATTTTTCACTTCAGTCACCACCTGCTGGTTTTTCCGGGCAGCTGGAGTCTCTGGTTTGTGCGGAGGAGGAGGAGGAAAAGCACGCCGCCCGAACAACGCACTTTCTGTCTCCATCTGCTCCTCTGAGGCGTCCTCGTCACCTTTGTGCCTCTTGCGCTCTGCGAAAACATTGTACATAAGTATTAATGATTTGCACTGAACATTTGTTTCATTTAATTCTTCTTTAATCAATCACAGTTAAAATGTGCTGGGTGATCCACTGAATTTGTATTTGCTCAAGCTCGCAGCCATAGCTGACAACAAAAAAGTACTGAACTTATCACCAAGTTATGAGTACGTAACATATAAAATATTATTGTTGGCAAGAGCCTACATGCATTCTTTTACCACCCTTACCAGTCTCCTCTCCCCATTCGTCCTCGCCCACATCGTCTGCCTTCCTCTTGTCTCCTGTTCTGTTTGTTTTCTGGCTCTTTTTCTGTGCTTTCTTTTCCGCCTTGGCTTTGCGGCGCTGTTCGACTCGATCTTCTTCTTGCCGGACATGCAGCGCCTCTTTCTCTGCTGCCTGTACAGAAACGCAGAGCAGATTTTTTTTTTTTTTTTTACAAATTACACGCCTTTCATCTGACACTTCTGGCAGAAAGATGCTCACAGCACAAAATGTGTTTTCAGAGATTAATGGCTCACATATTAAACCAATTAGACATCATCTTCGAATGCAACCGAGGAAAACAGAAATAATTCACGGATTAACACATCCCTATCACAGGTTTAGCATCACCAAGTTATCACTTTTCACTGAAAGATGATCTTATTTATATTCTTCTCTTGACTGTAAGTGGCAGATCAGTAACATGGACAGAGCTATGCACCCGTCTTAGTAAATACAGTAAACAGAGACAGATCTGGCCACGTCTCCACTCAGCACAGGACACACAACTTCTCCAACAGTCCATTACTGCATTATTTACCTTCTCTTATTTCAATCAGCCTAATCATGCAGCTTGATACACATGAGCAGGGGAAACTACTTAATGATGAACGACTTATGGAACGTTATTACACAGTGCCATGCAATATGAATTATTCTCTGAACTCTAAACGGGCCACATTACAGGATGTGTTTTAACAAAGGGACACGTGATCCGAAGATCTTGCCTTGGCTCTCTGCTCGTTAACTCGATTCAGTCTAGACTCCGTCTTCTGGACAGCAGCATCCCAGTCCTCCAGCGAACCTGCAGATGGATAGAGGAAGCCATTAGAGAGGACGAAAGACAAAACCATAGGTGGGATATTTATCAATACACTAAATAGAGCAGCCTTAGATGTAAAAGAAGGAAGAAATTGGGGAGGGGGGGGGGGGGGAGACAAAGGGGGAAGTTAAAGATATTTTAAGAAGAGACATGAATAGATAGATAGATAGATAGATAGATAGATAGATAGATAGATAGATAGATAAAAAAGTGAATAGACAAGAAAAGCATACATGAGAAGAGACAGAAGGAGAGAAGAAAAACATTTACACAATTTCCCTTTGGGATTAAGAAAGTACTCCATATATAAGAAGAGAAAGCATTGCATTGCACAGCCACATGATAACCAAAGGAGAAGAAGAGAGGAGAGTGATATTTAAATGAATATTTCTTCCAACACAGTCCATGTCTGAACATGCTGTAGCACTTACCCTCAACCCTCTCAAATGTGAGAAGAACCTCACACACGTGCTCTGGGTAATCTGATGTGCACTGCACGGCTCGGTGAAGAGCTTTCCTACAATGTGCAGCATCTCCGTATGACCTGAAAACAAATAATAAACACTTCAATAACAAAAAGACCTCAAAAGAGAATAAATGACGGTCATGGCAGAGCTGTGCGCCTTCGCCTTTACGGTCTGCTGCTGACACGAGGGGGAATGATGTGCTCAGTGCAGGTGCATCATTTCTCATTTGTTGATAACATTATAAATCATTGCATGACACTGACCTCTCCAGGTTGTAGTACTCGAGCCACATGTTGGCAAATTTGGCATTCCCTTTCGTCATGATGCTATCCCACAGTTCTCGTGCTTTCTGCATGTTCTTACAGTGCAGAGCCTGTTGAAGAGACAAAATTAACGGTAAATTTTGGGGGGACAACATGGCTTGAGGTAAAGAATTTTAGATCGACATATAATGGCAAAGTATATTTATCCCTTATTAATAAACTTATTAGACGCATTAATAAAGCCCAAATACTTTAAACAAACAGAAGTCTAAAAAAAAAGTAACATATAAAAAACATATACATATACACACACAGTATTATCCTTACTTATTCAAATACCACGCTGCTAAAAATTCACATTGCGCAGGATAAGAAATATTTGAGCTACAAGGAGAAATATTGTGAAAAACAAGCATTGTTGGCTAACAAATTATTTAGTTGGTTACCTTCTTTAAGGCAAATCATTAGCATTCTTAGATTAAGGTTTAGTCTTAAGATGATATTGGAATGGAGGAAGTGTGATTTGAGCTCACCTCTATCCTGGCCCAGATTTGCATTATTGTACAAGACAGATCCCCACTCTCAGTAAAACCTGTAATCATATAGCCATAGTTGCAGCGAAAAATATATCATGAGCTTCACTATTAATGCATCAGCATTAATAAACACACTGAGACATAAAAAAAACTTTTTTTTTTTTTAGCTAGTCCGTTAAAGCTACATTGTTTGTAACAAATACACATTTTCCATTTGCTCTGAAAAAAGAGACACTGAATCAATACTGCATGAACACACAGTATGCCACTTACGTTCCTCCACGTCTTGCTTCAGGTAGTCGAGAGCGCGTGTGAAAGCTGCCCGCAGCTCCTCCAGCTCTCTGCTCCCCTCTGTAATCAATTATGGATCAATACATTAATGAGATGAACTGCACAATTTATCTTTAATAAATGAAGCTTCATACAATGAATGAGGCCAAATCAACCAGGAGAGGTTTGGCAATTCTTCTCTAGCTCATAACGGGCAGTATGAAAGTATAAAGTGTTTAAATGAAGGCAAACTAGTTTACCCAAAAGGTTTTCTTTAAATACTTGACAAAGTTTAATATGCATCATCTGGCAGTATAAAATAGTGATAGAGATAGTACATACAGTATGCATAAAATAAAACCGCATTCAAAGCGGAAACAGAAATGCATCGGTAACAAATATTAGATTTTATCTGTCCAAACCGTTCACAAAATAATGTGAAGAAAAATACATTTGTTATTCTGCAAATCAGCCAAGCACTGTTACTGCCCTCCAGCAACAGCCCCCTCCTCCCACCCCCACCCCCCAATGCTCATTAGAGTTGAGCTTGTTTTTTGTTTTAGATGGAAAACTGATAAACTGTTTATTACACAAAATTTTCTATATGTACAATTTTATGAATATTTAGGAAGAAAGTAATGGATTTTTATACTCGGCACAAGGAACCAGTACGATAGCAAACTGACTTCTAATATAAAGATGTAAAGATCATATTCTTATAGATTAAATCTTAAAGAAAAACAGTGAGTCTAGACTCTGAACACTGAATGAAGAAGTACAGCAAAAGATTCTGGATGTGAAAGACTTCCTGTACTCGACTGCTATATTACTCTATATTACACCTCTTCAAAGACTGAACAGGTTACATCAATCTATATTAAGAGAAAATTAATAAAAGCACTGCAAAGTTGTCTTCTCACCTTTGCTAAAATCGACACGTCTCCTCAGGTAATCCAGGTACGACTGCCAGATCTCCACATAATCGGTGGCCTGTATGAAGCCAGCATTCAGGGCCTTTTCAAACACATCTACAGAGAAAAATTAAAAATAAAAATATAAACAAAGACAGGTGATTCTTGATATTTCACCATCACTATTTCACATTAAATCTGTGTTGGAAATCTAACAACAAATTGATAAGCTTTAATATTGTATCATATACAGCAAGGTGAAAGTACATAAAAACATACATATAAAAGTATTATGCATTAAAGTATATAAGTTCTTGTTCATAAAACATTTGATGGGAGTGGCTTATTTCAGAATAACTCCGCCCCCCTCCACAGAACATGGGCTAACAACAAAAAAAATTTAAATCTTACGCTCAGGCCTTCACACTCGGCAAACAAACTTTGAAATTTTCGTGTAGATATTAAAAGTAACACTTTTACCACCAATATCACCAAAACACCAAATAAAGCACTACAGAAGAATGGGGTTCATTTCTCAAGTACTGTTACAAGGAAATATAGAATCTAAATGCTCTGCGACCATCAGAGCCCAGAGGCCCAGTGAGCTACTTCTCCCTTTACTTTTCTGGGCATTTGTACATTATATTATTGTTTTCTGTCTTCTGTATCAGTACCAGAGATTATGTGATGTTCTGCACAGTGTCTCTCCAGAGCCAACAGGTAGCTCTTCCACAAGCCCATGGTCCAGGGGCAGTTCCGGACTGCCCTCTCATGACAGGACAACACCAGCTCTTTGATCTTCAACTGCCGATCCTAGAGGAATGATATTAAAGTAACACATTACTAATTAACAAATCATTTTTACAGACAGCAGGAACAGACTCACATGGAAATCAGAGCTTAAAAAAGATTTTTTATTGCTCTATTGGTCTTATGAAAATTCTATTTTGGCTAACACATTTTTTTAGCTTGCACTTAGCGAGTACTTAATGTTAACACAAGGCTGCTCATGTGGCAGAGGATCTGATGAACAAAACATCTATGACAATCTTGACAGCCACATACATCTCTTGACTGTTATATGTGTACTAAATAAAGTTTGGTGTTCCACAAGGTTCTGTTTTGGGTCCACTGCTGGTTTCTCTCTACAAGCTTCCTCTGGGTAACAATTTGTAAAAATGTTATTAGTTTCGACTGTTATGCTGATAACGTGCAGTTTTATGTGTCAGCAAAGCCAGATGAGAAACACCAGCTTAATAAAGTTGAGGAACATGTGAAGGACATACTGTAAAACACTGGATGCTTATTAACTTCCTCCTACGCACTTCTGACAAGAAAAAAGTATGGCGTATAGGAACACTTGCAGCTAGAATTTGCCTTTGATTGCTCAGGGGATGTGAGCCTTTCTGTTTCATCATGTATAGCTGTAAAAGACCTTGGTGTGATTATTGATTTCAGTCTTTTTTATTTGAGCAGAGGGCAGAGCTTTTTCTTTTTCTTCTTTTAAAGACCCAAAGTTATAGAATAGTCTTCCAATTAATGTCCAGGACTCAGACATAGTCTCAGTGTTCAAGTCTAGGCTGAAAACCTATTTATTTAAGCAAGCATTTTGGTATGTTTAGATGATGTCCTCCCCACTCTTATTGGTGTTGACGATGGAGGGACTGGTGTTTCCTTCTGGCTCTCCCTTTTAGTTAAGCTGTCACAGCTCGTCCTGCCGGAGTCCCTGCTTGCACTCTGCACTATATATACATTTACCTTATACGTTAAGTGACTGCTAGCAGACCCAGTTCTCTCTCTCTCTCTCTCCCCCCTCTCACTACACATGACACTACTGAGTTGCCAGTGACCCCGGCCCTTTCTGCCCTCCGGACCTGTCTGACACATGTTGGTGTCCTCTTGAATGGCTACTGCGGAAGATGGTCCCTCCCTTATGGTCTTCTTGAAATGCATGTGGTGACTGAGGACATTTCCTCTCAATGATCATGAAGATGGTCTTGGACCATCAGTTACAATTTTTTTAGTAATGACTTGTGACTGCAATCACTCAATAGTTTTGAATTAAAACAAAAACGAAAGCAGACTCTATATTATCTTAAACACCTTTCCAGTTAATTTGAACTTTCAGCTTCATAGCACAGAGATATACCAGGAACTAATTTATGTAATTTACAATCACACTATCTGATCTCACCCAAATGAAGATGGATTCCATGTTAAGTCTAGTTTTTCTAAAGTTTTCTTCCTGTTGTCATCTCTGATTATCTCTGTTATCAACTGATAATTAGTCCATACTTTTGTTCAATTTTTTTTGCATAATTTTTTAATTCCGTAAAGCTGCTTTGCAACTATTGTTAAGTGCACTATATAAATAAAACTGAACTTAATCTCTTTGAAAAGCATTCATATACTGTATTTCATTCATAGTCTGCCCTTTAAGTCACTTTCCTTTGTTTCAATCTGCTATGACCAGCAATCAGTCCCTATATTTCCATCAAATAATTCAGTTTGCTTACCAACAGGGGGAGCCAGCTTTCTGCTAAGAAATAAATAAATACAATAAAAAACCTGGGAACCAGGCCCTGACATCTTGCGACATGAAGCTGTTTGTCTCAAAATGAAATCCAGTTCTCCGAAATTGAGAATTCAAATTTCCAAAAACATTTTACAGTTTTGGAGAAATCGACTGCGCCTGCCTGCTGTTCTCCACAAACCACATGACGGATTTTTTTCCTTGCTCATTCTACTGAATAAATCTGACGTTCATAAGTATTTATTCATAACCCAGTTAAAATTATTCCTGAAAATACACTACAGTCACACAGTCACTACAGAGTCTGCACACCGCCGTGCACATTTGTTTATCTGCTGAACTTAAGGGAAATGAAATGCATTTCATTTCATGCTATTTTTTTTTTTTTACCTGCATTTCACATATAACTGAAAAAAAAAAATTACCATTTAGCTGCACCAAGGGAGCCATTATTTCCAGAAATCAGTCTAACCTGTATGTTTTCTTTTTTAAATGAAAGTGCTCTTTATCAGGCACCAAGCAATAAATATCTAATGAAACCATTACGGAAAAGTAATAGTATGTGTAAAGTCAAAAAGAGCGTATAATTTCTGTTAAGCATCATTTTAATCAGCTTAAAAGTACAACCATGCAACAGTGGATTTAATTACACATTTGCTTTTAATGCAGTGCGTCAGCCACTAGAGAACATTCCTGGATAGACGCCATTGAACGCCACTGTGTAAAGGCTTGGATTTGCCTCTTCGATGCAGCAGTCAATGTCAGTCCCTGCTTAGAAATGTCTCCTCATCTGGAAGCTGTTTTCTCTCTCTTTTAACAGAGCTTTCCCTCCATTTATCCAGGGAAGTATTTCCTCCTGCTCAGTTGCACTTGAAGCTCTGACTCTCCATCATCTCTCCCTCTTCTCCTCTCCTCTCTCCATCTGTGCTAAAGCCCCTAATGGGCCGTTGTGCATTTGCAACTAATGCATCTCATTAGAATGTCATTAAAACGCTCGTGAAAAATTTAGCGGAATGCAGCAGGTGGCATGCACACACAGATGACTGGGAGGAAAAAAAACAAAGAGAAGAAGGTGTTGCCTAGCATACTGACTGGATGTACCTGGACGCTGTACCCAAGCACATCAACATTCCATTAGATAAAAAAAAAGCTACTATGACCTTTAACAGCAATACTTTATGAAACGTATTACGTTTACATTGTTTCGGTATGTTTAACACTTTTTATCCGGCAGTTATTGTATGTAGGTTTTTTTTTATTGTGGCTGAATCTTAAAAAACTGTTATATTGTGTTTTAAAATGATCCATTAACAAAAAATTAAAAGCCATTTGGACTAGGGGTGGGCGATATAACCAAAATCTTCTATCACGGTAGAAGCAATTTTCTACTTCGATAACGATATATATCACAATATAGCAATTTGTATCTGAAAATGCATAAATAAAAATTCAAACACAAAGAAACTG
>JAOVVA010000029.1:15337416-15351100 GCA_028565275.1 Leiocassis micropogon | reverse complement strand
AGATCTAACCTACTAACCCCTCCCCCCCATCTACCCGTATTTGAAGAGTTAAGAGAAGTAAAAAATTAACTAAACACTCTTGTGTATAAAGATTACAATATTTGTTAGACCAAGTAGGCCTTAAAATCCTGAGCCTTTTAGGCATTGGCATTACTTTAGACATTGTTTTGATAAGTATATACGAGTCAGGATTGGGCAACAGAGTTATCCTTAAACATTTTTTAGCCTCGGCAATATGATGAACTAAATTTTATTTCATTTTAATCAGCTATACACACATGACTGAGCAAAAAAAAAAAAAAAAGTAAATAGCACAGATAAGATCACACTCATTCATGTAGTTGTCTTAGGTTGTTTGTGTGTCCAAATAATAATAATAATGGCATTTTGAGAGTTTAAAATTTTTGCGACGTCAGTCCCATATTCTGGTATAAGTTGAATTCATGCTTTTTAAAAGTAATAATAACTTTTGCCTTTACATGACATATCAGAAAAAGCAAATGCACAGTGTGATGTCTGAAACCTCCTCCATCTACACACCTAAATAACTTCCATAAAAGTATTTTGTTTTGTTTTTTTATCAATCATTGACCAGTGCTGCGCAGCAGAGCACGAGTGAATGTTATAATCAATTGAACGATGAAAGACATGTGCTGCTCAGAATGGGAGCCAAGCCTAATCAATTCAGTTCTGAATCAGGGAGCAGCTGTCAAAATGTCCGTGATGCTCCTGTGCTGCAGTTGAAAAGAAATCTTTAATTGCAATTTTCTCCATTTTTACCCACTCTTTCATTTCATAACTTTACTTGTGGTTGATAAACATACAAAAGAGAAACATGTTTCAGTTCAGAATATCCTAAATATATGAATTATATATTATAAAGATTTTCTAAGCCGCCCCACATATCCCGTCTTTCTTCTAAAAACGTAACAGGTGTACAGGCGTGTGTGTATACAGCTACAGTGCACCCCTCTATGTGTATACAGCTACAGTACACCCCTCTGATTCACTCTCAGGTCAGAGAGACAGAACCTAGAGCTGAGGAAGCGTTAGAGGTCTGACTCAGTGTCCCGGTAACATAAAACTGCACATGATGTGATTTTCTCACATCTGATTGGTTGGGAGGTGCTGATTATATTCTGCTACATCACTCCCTTCTACTAATATGTTATTGTGTCATTTTTTTAAGAAAGATTTAGAAAAACATTGTGTGTTAAGAAAAGGTTTATTTAACATTTAAAGTCAGTAGGTTTTACGCTTTGGTGGCAGGAGTGAGTGAGGGGACTTTGAGTTTTCTTTTTTCTTTTTAAATCTCTTCATCTCCATAAGGCGATCGTGCTGCATTTAAATTCTTACAAGCAAAAGCGAGGGCACACTTTTCTGGTATAATCCTGCAAAGCCAGAATCTAGTAAGACAGCAGAGATACGAAGGAGATTTCAACTAGTGTTGATGTAGATACATCACTGCTAAATTTGCTGACTTTTAGAGGCCTTTTGTGGTTTTAACTTTTAAAATAGCCTATCAAGAAATCTAGTGACTTTTTAAGCAGATATTAATGACTGTCAAATGGCTCTCCAACTCAGCCCTTTTAACCAAACCATGACAACAGACTCACTTCACTCACTGTCAGTGTGTAATGCCTGAATTTCACAGGTCACCACTGTTTGTTCCAACACGCAAAAATTCATTCTTATTTTTATTTTTTTTCCCCAAAACAGTTCTTGGAGATAAATTGCTTCTTTCATGGTGAATCAGGTAAGATAAGTCATGTTTTTAAAGATTAGGCTTCTAATGGGTTAATATTTAGCTGGGTTTGATATTTAAATAGACCATAGTTGTTTTTTTATTCCTTACATGCAAAATATGTGGCCCATAACAAAAAGAAAAATCAATGGAATAAACTGTGTCCTTAGCAAACATGTCAACTGAGAAAAACAAAGAGGTGCAAAGATTGACCTGTGATCCAAAATGCTGTTTGGATCTGTGTTTGGATATGCCTCCAATTAGTCATTTTATTTGCAGCTTACCCACATCATGGGGGTGGAGCTTCATAACCATGTGCAGGAGCTATTGACATGTCAAACCCACCTAAAGTAACAGACGCTTAGACTAAACCAGACGTGATACTGAGCCCACATCTCATTCCTACCCCTCTTCCTGAAGCTCCGCCCCTGGGACATATGATGGCCCATCAAGAGTCTATGAAAAGGCTGACACTTTGCAAAACATCCATTCTAAGTCATAATGGGTTTCCTCAGCCAATTAAGGGTGCTTTCATTCCACACTACAGGTCCAAGCACAGATTCTGGGTTTTACACTTGAGTTTGGTTTGCATAAAATGAGCACTCTGTATCGTGTCCTGAGACAGATCCACGCACCGTGATCAAGTCCAGTTGAAAAGGTGCTCTCTGGCACAGCTCGAATCCATTATGTAAGCCAACCGTACCTGAACACGGATGTAGAAAACTGTTTAAAATGACCCGTTTGAGATATCAAAAATCCCTCTAAAATTCTGCATTCTCAATGTCTTTGAGCCACATTGGCCCGGTTTGGTGGCGATCGTATAAACTCTCTAGGAGGAGTATATTAAAATCCATCTGGTGCGTTTTGGCAAACAACACAAAATAACTGACTTCCTGTTGAGTTGAGCCCATGACATACAAGAGTGGAGGAGCTACGCGAATCTCAGGCATTAGGATTAATGGCAGCAGATTCCAACTTGCCTGCTAATTTACATGTGTTTTTGAGAATGTTCAGACCCCCAAAAAGCCCAAAATGGTGGTCGGTGGGAGAAAATCCTTAGGAAAACCATAAAATATGTGAACACTGGCCATTGGGGGAGCAACCAGGCATGGGACAAATCTATCAGAAATTCTTTATTCTTCGCAACTCCCAGTAGGCTGCCATTATACGGCACCCGTGGAGCAAGAGAGGGTTAAGGGCTTTGATCAAGGGCCCAACAGGGGCAACCTGGAGGAGCTTGGGCTCGAACTGCCGACCTTCTGATCAGCCTAAACATACGGAGCGACCACTGCCCCAATATACTTGTTTTCGCCTGCGCTCACTTTCTAAACACCCTATCGATATCATGTGGGCGGGGCTTCATTAAACGAGGGCGGGGCTTCATACAAGTGGGTGGGAGCTAGTCACACGTCAAACCCACCTGATTAGACCTGATTAGACCATACAGTCCTTCTCTAAACATGTAGAAGTTTAACCAAAATGCTTACTTAGAAATAAATGACGAGCTAAAATCCTCCATCATCTATAGTCTGATACGCGAGTGACTTTAACCCGTGACGTCATCCCGCGCAACACCGATTTCAACAGCATGCAAACCAACAAATATAAATAAATAAAAACAGAACCGACATTCGTAACGATCTCATCGCACAGGATGTCGCGGGTCGCCGCTGTCTCACCGCGCGTGGAGTCCCGACACACCTGTCTGCGTGAACACACTGATTAAAGCCGCTGTTTGTTTTCCGCACGCGCACGGAATGGCGCGCAGTTTAACTCCACGCGCCTTTAAGCTCAGGGAGCCGTTCCCTTGTCTCTACATCAGAAACCCGGGTGTTTAACTTTACCTTCACCACTTGACAGCAGGTTAATACACGTTTCCACGCGAACATTTTGCCCACCGCGTGCGTTATAAACGACAAAACACTAAAGTTAAGACGCGGAGAGTGGGCTGAAGGTGATGCTAACTAGCTAGCGAAAGCCTTCTATAAGCCTAATGCACGGTAACTGAAAACATATCCATCGTTACAAATAACACCGTTTACACCAACAGAATGAGACAAGCCATGACACTTTTTCACTATTTGTTCAACTGCGTACCACGGCTAACTAGCATTGCTAGCATCGCCATTCATTCTCACAGGTGAAGCCTAGCATAGCCTAGCCTAGCCTGTTAGCTCACCTGCTCCTCCAAGCGCTGGATTTCTGCTTCATTTTCTCGCTCGTCCTCCGAAGTGTCGTCGTCATCTTCGTCTTCGGAATTCTCGACACCCATCGCTTCTTCCTCTCCCGACTCCATCTCCCTCTCCATCTCCTCGGCTTCCTCCTCTTCCTCCTTGATGTCGGCTAACAGCGTCTCCGCTTCGTTCCCAGTCGCCGCCATGTTTGCGAGGATCTGCCTGGTAACAGGATGCGCGTGCCCGAGCTACAACCTGATCCAATGAGCTTCGTGTAAAAAAAAAAAAAAACAGCACAGAACTGCGTTTGTTTTCCTTCTGATCCTCCGGTGTTATAAACCGTTGAGTTTATAAACGGGAAAATGGTGTATGGCGTTAATTTATTAATAGCATCATTCTGCCTAATAAAGTATAAACACTGATGTGATAAACTCAACTCGGTGAGATGAACAGCGCTGGGAGTCGAACGCACGCGGAGTCGACTCTCCGAGTTCGGAGTCGATTCTTTACAGTGAAACTGATTTACTTCACTCAGAGCAAAAGAAAGTTATCACACTGTGCAGTGTACTGTACCTTAGTTAGTAGGGATGTGAATCAGCAGTCAAACTAAGCAAATAATTCACTCCTACTGCACGGGATAAAAATGTGTAAATAGTTCACTGTGCCACCTGTAGGATTATAAAGAACCTGAAACGTTTTACAGCATCAAATATCTCCAAAGTCTCAAAACTGAACTTGACAGTGAGCGCGCAGGTTGAGTGGCTGCGAGCACGTGGGTGCGTGTGGCTTCTAATGCACGCGGTTTTCTACTTATTATCGCTCACAGTGTTTTGACACTAGTGGTGTAAATGTGTGTAAAGAGTGGGTTTGCGACTAACCCACAGAGTTTGGAGGAAAAGACAGATTGGAGGCTTTTATTGCATGCAATTTTTGATATAGTCATAAAATGTGTTTCTGTTGCACCAATTGGAAGGTTCTGAGCTCATTACAGAATTGGTTATGTCGGTTGGTTATTGGTTATTGGTTACGGCCAATCAAACTGAAAACCAGTCAATTCTGGCCACTGGCCGATCTAGCAGATGGAGTCAGGGTAAATCGAATGGAAAAGTATCCATTCGATAATAACAGATTAAAAACTTTCCCCACCTGTGTTAGTTATGATGCTGGGATTGTTTGTGTACAGTGTGTATATACTGTATATGCCCAGCTGCATCCAGACTGTGGAATGCTCTCCCAGACTATCTGAGGATGCCACAGACTGTTGAAGCTGTTAAATCTGGTTTTAAAACTTATCATTTTATTAGAGCTTTTGCACCAAATAATTTGTACCATTTTAAGATTTGCTTTATATATCCAAGTGTATTCTAAAAAAAATAATAATAATTATAATGTATTATTATATGACACTACCATTTACTTTGCTTAGTGACGGAAAAATCTATTTGTGATTAAGCCAAGAATTAGCTAAAAGTTAACCAATTCAATCAACGGATCAATTTCTAATACAAAAAATATGATTTTCTATCAGAATGAATAATCTGTTTAGTCTTTTAATAATACTTTTTTTTCCTCATAAATGCAAGATGTTTATAATGATAGATGTAATAATTCGATTTTTTTCATAGTAACAAGACATTGATTCATCTTCTATACCATTTATCCTGTACAGATTTGTGGGGGCATGGAGTTTATATCATAATTCAATGCAGGGCACACACGTTCACACACTACGGGCAATTTAGGAATGTCAGTTAGCCAAATCTGCATGTCTTCAGACTGTGGGACGAATTGGACTACCCAGAGAAAACCCACCAAGCACAGAGAGAACATGAAAACTCAGACCTGTACACAGACCCTGAGGCGGGAATCGAACCCTAGCACGTGCAAGGCCACAGTGCTAACCATTGCACCACCACTGTTGCACCTCCCTGTTTAGGATAAGTGTTATAGAGAATAAAAGATTAGTTATTATTTATTATATTAATGTGGTGTGCCTCATAATAACAAAATATTTGTTTCATAACAGAATTTCTTTTTCTTATAATAACGAGAATTTTATCTCATACGTTCATTTCATAATGATGTGATGTGTTGTGTCCATGTTTAGTTATAAAATTTAATGAGATGTTTTTTTTTTTTTTGTATATCGTGATGATTGTCTCATAACAAGATGTTTATCTGTGTAAACAGATGCTTTTTTGGGAGCTGAATCTGACATTTCACTCACTCACTCATCTTCTGTACCACTTTATACAGGGCTACTGGGGCCTGGAGCCGATCCCAGGAGACTTAGGGTGATGCGGGGTACACCCTGAACAGGGTGCACACACACTCATACTCGCACACTATGGGCAATTTGGGAACGCCAATTAGCCTAATCCACATATCTTTGGACTGTGGGAGGAAACCAGAGTACCCGGAGGAAACCCACCATGCACAGGGAGAACATACAAACTCCATGCACACCGACGTGAGGAAAGAATCGGACCCGGACCCTGGAGGTGCAAGGCGACCACTACACCACCGATCTGATGTTTCATTTTAGGAAAATGTTCATGCAGCTGATCCTGAAGTATCGACTCATTCGATTCTAAAAACATATCGACTCGGAATCGGAGTCGCCTCTTAAAAAAAAAATTAAAAAAAACCTCGCCGCAGCGCCATCTGCTGTCTGCTACGAGGATCGTTTGTTTATCGGCGAAACCTACGCACGCGCTTCTTCTCTTCGTTGTGACGTCACTGCAAACATGGCGCTCGCTTCGGTTAGGAGTTGCTTCGCGTCCTTCGCGTTTCTCAGCAGACGTGTGGCGTCGCCGCAGATTCAAGCCGTTTGCTGCTACGACAAAAAAGTGAGTGGATTATTTTTTCACGGCGTGTTTAACTCTCACTGGCTTTCTATAAACCTGAGCGAACTTTCATGCACGAGCGGCAAGGCTGAGGTGAAGTGTCAGAGTTAGCTTTAGTTAGCATGAACAGACAGTTAGCTAACGGGCGAAACGCAGCTGCTGTAAAATATATGCGTGTGATTTATTTAAAAAATGATAATTTTATCTTCTTAACCTTTCTCGAGTTAATTAATCTCGAACTGATTCCCAAAACAGCCTCTGTTAAACTGTAAAGAGTAGTGTTCACATTAATAATCACACTAACTAGATCTAGTGCACTTCAACAGCAGCATGGAGGCTTTTGGGACTCCGCCCTAAACTGTCAGCCGCCTGGCTCCCCCTCCTGTTAGTCGTGTTTATCATTTAATAAGTTATGAACCTGCTGTTCCTTGGTGACATTCGCAGGTGGTGGATCACTACGAGAACCCAAGAAACGTTGGAACATTGGACAAGAACGCCAAGAACGTGGGGACCGGTTTAGTGGGGGCACCTGCCTGCGGCGACGTCATGAGACTGCAGGTGACCTGTCCCTCTCGCTGCTGGTCTCGTCTGTCTGTGTGTGAGCCTATGACCAGGAGTGTTTTGTGATTCTTTTTTTTTTTTTAAATCTTTTAAACAGATCAAGGTTGACGAGAAAGGAAAGATAGTGGACGCCAGGTTCAAAACGTTCGGTTGTGGATCAGCCATCGCTTCGAGTTCCCTGGCCACGGAATGGGTCAAAGGCAAATCTGTATGTCCTGTTATGAGTATGGGTGACGAAAAAGGCCGTTAAATGTTTTATGTTTACCTGCACGTTATGTGTTATATTTCCCTCTAGATTGATGAAGCCCTCGACATCAAGAACACTGATATCGCCAAGGAGCTGTGTCTCCCACCGGTGAAGCTTCACTGCTCTAGTAAGCTTTAGCAAAGTCTCGGTCGACACAGTGTTAAACACGACTGTTTATCTATAATTAATTAGTCTTGTCATGATTTACTACTTAATATCATCTTAAATGGAGTGTTGGTATAAACGACCCCGAGTTTTGATGGTGTTGTTTATTTTTCTTCCTAAGTGCTCGCAGAGGACGCCATCAAGGCCGCTCTGGCCGACTACAAACTCAAACAGAAAGACGAGGAGAAAGTGGCCGAGGCCAGAAATTAAACCATACTCTTTTAATCTTTCTCAAAGCAGGCTTGAAGTCTTCACATAATTTACACACACTCTTTGCTGGCTGGTAGTAAACTTGCTTGTGGCATGACATCATCCTCCTGATCTACTGCTGAATTTGTAGATGCTCTGCTAAGAGTTTTCAAATAAGGTTACGTGTGCCTTATGATTTCTGTGAGCTGACGAGAGGAGGCTTTTTTAATTGATAATAATGTTATTAGTATTGCAGAGCTGTGTGAAAGGGTGGGTGGGTTTCTCGTAATGTCTTTCTGAATCACGCACAAAGATGGAAGCCTTTGGTCTGGTCATGTTTTTTGTTTTTTGTTTTTTTTATGCAGACAGACAAATATTAATCCATGGAGCAATCAAGTATCCAGGGAGTTGTTAAAAAACTAGAAATATAAACAATTTCATCTTGAAAAGCATTTGACTCCCACAGATCCTGAATATATTGTATTTTTTTTTTATATCTCTGACACAATGAATGAAGCTGGAGGCGACTTGTTAAAAATGTATATTTGTTTATATTAAATGTCCTGTAAAAATGGCAGTTATCGATATGCAATTATACACGCACAAACTAATCCAAACAATCTAATGACATGTTGTACTGTTTAAGCTTAATAAAGTTGTAAATAATTGACGGGAAACCTTAATATTCAGGACTTTTCATTCTACTGTACTATTCTTTTATGATAATACACAAATAATGAACTTTAGCCATCCTATGTGGCCCTTATTAAAGTCAGATCCTCACGATTTCCCTTTACGAGCAGCTGTCAGTATAATGAGACAATCAATGTTATTCACTTTACCTGTCAGTGCTGTTAATGTCACGGCTGATTGGAGTAAGTATCATTAACGAAATTTTAAGGTAATGGGTTTTTAATTGATCAGGCAAATAATCAATATATGCGTTACCCAATATTAATAGATCAACAAATAAATAGATTTTACCATGAGGAATATGAACATGTGTGTTGGCAAAATTCAGAATGCGGCTAAAGCTAATTTTTATATTTCCGGCAAAGAAGCAAAACCAAAGAGCAGTAAATTATCAACAGTAAGAAGCTTCCTGTGAATTAGTCTTTGATGTAACAAGTGTTTGTGAATGCAGGTGTATTTCATTAATGATAAACAAATTAATTCACCTTAAATTTTTTACTCTGGTAAAATTATTTAGAACAAAAAGGCATAACATTACAACACAAAATACAGTATTATGCCCAGTGTCCTGTAGTTCCCCCTTGCGACACTGGGGCAGCTCTGGTCTCTTGAGACAAGGCCTCTGGGAGTGTGCTGTGCTGTTGTTGGCAGCGGTTCCTTTGGATCCTGTGGATTGTGGGGTGGGGCCTCTGTGGATCAAACTTGTTTGTCCGGCACATGCCACAGGCACTCGATCTGGGGAGCTTGGAGGGCAGGAAGACAACCTTGATAATATCCTACCCTTATAGTCCAATAGGAGTGTTCTTCTGTCCCTACTGCAAAGTCTTGCCTTTAAACATAATTAATCCAAGTTTGATTAGCCTAAAGGAAAAGAAACCTAGAACACAAGTTCTGAGTGTTTTCTTCCTTTCAAAATCCCAATCATTCTTTACATAGTAGTGTGGTGTGCATCAATAGCCAAGAACTTTAAGAGTTCCTTTGACTACTTACTGAGGGTTGAACGGGAGCAACTAACTGGTTTCTCCACAGGAGGCTCCTCAGTAACAGAAGTACAGTAAGAAAAAGTAGTCCTGTCAACACGCACAGAACAGAGAGTAATGTCACAAGTGCTGGGTCACTTGACTGGGTCAAAGTTCGAGGAGTGGCCTCAGCCTGCACTCCTGCCTCATTGGTGGAGTATGTAGGAGCTGTAGTGCTCAATAATTCATTCTGGATGTTGGTTGTGGTGTTCATAGAGCCAGGACCCTCACCTTGTGTCGGGCTATGAGGTGTTTGGGTTGTCTGAGGGATAAGGTAAGTGGAGTTTAGTAACAGACACTGTTCATAGCTTAACCCGTCCAAAGAGGATTGGTTTGACCCCTGATAAGGCCTAGATGCCCTGTGGTTGACTGCTGAGGGGGGCTTATTATTCAGGTTCCTCAGAGAGCTCCTACAGGAGGTTCTCACAGTCCCGATCACATCAGAAGTAGCGTTTGTTGATTCTTTTGAAGAAATCTCCAGCATCATCTTGGAAACATTCACTGACAGTGATCTCTCACTAGTCTTCAGGATTCTCGGACAGATAGCCACAACAGAAAGGGTCAGGAGCAGCTTGTGTGCCAGGTGTAATGGCGCTGCACATACCAGATCTGTTGCCATGCGTAACCTGTCCATCAGCAGCCACCGATACAAGTACATGATGTCACATTCACAAACCCACAGGTTATTAGCCAGCTCCACGGAGCGAAGACGTGGTAAACCATCAAAAGCATGCTCAGGCACTGAGCGCAAACAATTACTGTTGATCTTTAGGACCTGAAGGTTGACCAAAACAGCAAGCGAAGGTAAATCCAAAGTGGAAATGCAGTTGGCAGACACATCCAGGTGTGTCAAAGAACCTGGAAGGTGTGATGGCAGACTTGACAACTGGTTCCCCTTCAGTGACAGCATCCTTAGCCGTGCCAGGCTCAGCAGTGCCCCAGGTTGGATGGCCCGGATGCGGTTGTCTTCAAGGTCCAACCGTGTCAGATTCCCAAGGTTCCTTAGATCCCCTGCTGTGATAAGTGTAATACGGTTCTCCTGGAGCTGTAGACTTTCCAGGCTCGGCGGAAGACGACGAGGAAAATGATCCAGCCGGTTGTAGCCAAGGCTCAACTCCTGCAGGCTGGAGTACCGCCACAGAACGTTGTCCACATTGCACAGGTGGTTTCGTGCCACAGACAAAGCTGACGTGGTGAGGGGGACAGACCGAGGGAAGACATGGAGGCCCAGGGACTCACAAAGGATCAAAACACCAGGGCGAGGACAGCAGCACCCTGGAGGGCATGAGAATAGAAGTGGGAGGGAGGCGTGAGGACACCCGAACAAGAGCAAAAGAACAAAGTGGAGGCAAAAGAGCATGGCTCACTGGTAGAAAAGAAGAAAAAACAGAAGATAAAATAGCAAGTGTTAATTGCATCAGTAAACAGTATATAATTAGTTAAATCAATTACTTGTTGAATTTTATGAAGAAGAGATATTGATTGAAAAACAGTTTCAAAACTGCAGGAAACTAAGACAGTCCGTATACTTTTAGAGAAATCAAGGATTCAGTTCGGACTGAAACTAAACTTGAACATCTTGCTAATTTCCTATTAAATACAGATGCTCAACACAGCCATGACAAGTGTGACAAGTTTACAACTCACCACTCACTCACCATCCTCAGGCTCCCCTGGTTCCTGTTTCTCAAACAGGCTTAGACACAATGTCCGCTAACGGAAACATTCATCTCTCAGTCATCACTCTCCCTCTTTAGCCAGTTTCCAGAAACTGCGCTGCTCTGTATTCAGACAATTCCAGGCAACGGCCCATCAAACTTTAATGGCAGTCTTAAGGTGTTGCCTTACCTGTTTTGTGTCTTCAACACCATGTGAGATCTGTGTCATCCTGCTGATTTTACTACCACAGTGAAAGTCCAGTATGTACAGGATTTAAAATTCAGCATGACGCCTTCATCCAAAGCAAACTGTTATGACCTGCTTTGAGGACAACCAGTAGTCTGGGTTTTTGAGTCAATCGGGCACTTTTGAGGCACTCTTGAAAGTAAGTCTATATGTAAGGTATACAGTAATTCTAGCATATATGATCAAATAATTGAACAAGATCTTTGCTAAGCTTTTGAGGAAGGGGTGGGTGCAAAAGCGTGGCAGATTCTTGAAATAATTCAGCACCAAAGGCACAAAAGAAGGGCAACTTGAGCTGGAGGCTGAGGCTGTTTTAGGTGCTCCGGTTGCAGCGACTCTTTGCCTAGTTTATTCTAGGAGTCGCCAACATGTGGCCTTGTGCCATTGCAATGGGGACTTTGTTTTCACTTATAAACCTCATTTGCATTTTTGTCTGATACTGATCTACAGAGAGTGTAGTCGTGTCAAATGTAAACGGAATAAATTATTCAGTGGTTACTAATGTATTTCCTTATGTGCAGTACTTTATATGAGTGCAGCGTTACATATAAAAGGTGATTGAATAGATTTTGCATTTAAAATTAAAACAGCACTGAGTTGTGTTTGGACAAAAGTAAAGAAGATATACCTCTAACGACAGCATAGCCATAGTTATAGCCATAGCAACAGACTGAGAGACTGTGAGAGCCAAACCAAGTCAGTATTCTTTTTAGTTCAAGGCCAAACAGAAAAACCTACAGTGGTTTTAGAACAACACGGAACATCAGCTCTCATAATAGCCTTCTGAAATATTGATCGAATTTTGTATAGCAGGCTGTGTGTGACAATAGGGCCCTTTCTGTGGCACTGCTTTGGCCAGAAGAGTTTGAACAGTGCTAAGAAACTTATCAGTGCCAAGACTTTCATAATGCACATCTACCACTGGGCGACATCAAAAGTCTGTTTGTTGGTTATTGTATAGAAACAATATGCACAAAGTTTAACATGTACATACTAGCATTATGAAGGTTTTATTAGATTTTAAACTAAAACATCTGTCAAAAGGTTTAAGTAATTCATAAGCTCTCACTGTTGTTGTATTAAGATTGATGTGGGCAAGCTGTTGCAACCTTAAACACACTTTGGCAGATAGACAGCAGCATTCATTTTTCCCTAATTTTTCTCCAATTCCTCCCCGTCACTAGGGGACTCCCACATTAAGGTTACTACTGCCGCTCAGTCGGGAGGGCCGAAGACTATCACGTGTTTCCTCCGAAAAGATGCAGTTGACGCCAGCCAACCGCATCTTTTCCAAGTGCTCACTCACACATCTTTGGGGGCGGCGTAACACACTCGGAGGGCAGCGCTATCCGCTCCTTCTGCTTGCGTGAGCTCAAAGACACCCCTGATTGGCTGTGGAGCCGTGATTAATGTGGGAGCACTAAGTACCTCTCATCCCTCCACTCTGAGAGAGCTCGGCCAATCAGCTCTCTCTAGACCGCCGACTGCGAGAGGTTACAGCATCACCTGGGAATCAAACTCGGGCGAGCACTTTGCCACTGCCCCACTCGGAGGCCCAGCAGTCATGGTTTCTAATTTTAAGTTTCAAATTTATAATGTTTTGCTGGTTTTCATAACATATATTCTCCAAATACCAAAAAAACATACAGCTCTGTTGTATTTTTATTAGTGGTGGGCCGTTATCGGCGTTAACGTGCTGCGTTAACGTGAGACTCTTATCGGGCGATAAAAAAAATATCGCTGTTAATCTGTTCACAAAGTTGGGTTGGGAGCTGTGTCTATACTACGCAAGCTATGATGACTTTCACCTTGATATTTTAGCGCGGATGTATACCTAGCCGAATTGCACTGTAGGGGGCGAGAACGAGTCTTCGAACCTGTGTGTATGCCTACTGTGAATTACCACATCAAACGTGACGTGCTAACATGGATGCAGCTATGAAGCCGCCGGGTTTGCTTCAGGGAAAATTTATTTTTAAGAAGCTTCCCAATGGAAACCTCGACAAGACTAAGGTTGTTTGCACCTTGTGCAATGCGGAATTAGTTTACTGTAGGAGTTCTTCCAGTCTCAAGTACCACCTAAACGCAAAGCATCCCTTAGCTAATGCGGAAGATGCCGGGCCAAGCACTAATGTAGTGCA
>JAOVVA010000029.1:15314749-15328961 GCA_028565275.1 Leiocassis micropogon | reverse complement strand
GTATAACAGCAGGAATAACAGAGGGGGCGGGGCTTGTAGGACGACTTTCACACACAAACACAATAACGGACTGGGATAGACTGCTGTCTGCCTCACAGTTTGCATAAATTGTCTGAATAACAGAGTACATTTTTGAAAAAGTAACTAAATAACTGAGTACTTAAAAGGCAAAAAAGTAATCCAAGTAATTTAACACGTTACTTTGTGTAACTTTGTAACGCGTTACACCAAACACTGCGTATGACTAAACTTCCTTCAACAAGTACACTCAAATAACTCCTCAAATTATAAAAATTCATAAACTTTAAACTTTTTAACCTTGTATTTGTATCTCATTGTCTGATCTGTACATAATATTACAGCATACTTTAAAATAAAATCCATACATCTCCTAATTTAATTGATAATTTTTAAAAACCCATTTTACATCTTTTCAACTACTTGCTGAAGGTTCAGCTTGAAGCCTGATGTGGTGCGCACATCCCATGGGTGAGGCTCTGTGGGCACTGGGTGGAGCTCTTATTTCTGAACCTGGTTTCTGCTTTCTCTCTCATCAGGCCTTTGTGATTACAGGTTCTTCGCCACAAACGAACACACACACAGACACAGACACTCGCGTATTTTAAAATAAACCTTCCATCTACATGTCTACTGTAGAGTTTCTACAACACCATATAGTATAAAATATACTTTGTATACAGTATAATTGTACAGAGTAATGAAGTGAATCACATATGACAAAAATAATTAGTTGATTTTCTGTACACATCTTGGTTTAAGTTCCATTTATTTATCATTTCTGAGCAGATAATGTTCATAATCAGGGACCCAATTTCAACTCACATGGTTTTAGATACTTTGAAAGTCAAAATCTTATGTCCACTGCATCTTCATGTCATGTGTTACAAAAAGAATCAAATACAAAGTAAATGACATTGATTTGTTGGTAAAAAGGCTAAAAATTTCATTCATGCTCAATTTTGTCTGCTATGATATAAAAAACATTTAGAAGGATCAGTTTATGAACACATGAAAAGAAAACAATTAAGGAGATTACTGAAATTAGATTATTAGAATTAGGTTAAAAACTGTCCAAAACATTATTAACATCTGGAAGGATAATGATGAATTACAGTATGAATGTCACAGAAGAAACATTGGTCGAGAAAAAAAAAATGTGGCTGCATCGTAAAAGAAACGTAGATATCTACAGTAGAAAGGAATGCACAGGATTGAAAATGAACAGCTGTGTGGCCATAAGAAAATCTCCTGTTAATAAGACTATTCAGAAAAAAATGCCTCAATTTTTTAAGGAGCATAAAGATTGCACTTTGGAGCAATGGAAAAAGGTCACATGGTCTGATGAGTCCAGATTGAGCCTATTCCATGGTGATTGGTGCGTCAAGGTTAGAAGGGAGGAGCATGAAGCGAAGCACCCATCATGTATAGCGGCCACTGCACAGGCCTCTGGAGGGAGTGTTATGATCTGGGGCTACTTCAGTTAGTCACGTCTAGACTCAGCAACGTTATGTGGCAATAAAATGAAGTCAGCTGACGACCTGAATGTACTGAATGACCAGGTTATCGCATCGAAGGAGTTTTTCTGTGATATTTCAGGAATCAAATAGTAAAAGAGTGTTTCTGGGAGCACGAGGAATCATTTTCACACATTAACTGGACACCACGTTGTCTGCTGTAATCAAAGATGAAGCTGATCAAATGAAATATAAGCGCGTGCATCCCTCAAGATTTTTTAAAATACAAAGTAAAAGAACATGACGTATGAGCGCAACAGTTATATCCATACATTCGGAAAATTCAATAGATAAATGTCAACAAAACAAAAATATTAACATTCAAATGCCCCTTTAATATGATTGAGAATTTATACAATAATCCAACAGCTCTAGACCGAAAAGGTCGAATACTGTTGCAGTTCATTTAATTCCAGGATTATGTGCACCAGTGCTGTAATAAGCCTACTGACTCAGAAGAAAACTCAGGAGAATACAAACTATTACACTGTAGAAACAGATATAATAAAGATTTGGTTACTGCGTCTTTGGGGTTTTGTTTTTTTATACCTGTAATTGAGTAGGTTTCATCAAACCCCAATAAACATGCCAGTAGATGAATAGCCCACCTTAAACTGCTTTCAAGTCTGAATCAGTGTGTAAGACACAGACTGCAATGGACTATGCGCTCAAAAGAAGCTCATACAGTATATGCACATACTGTACACACACACACACACACACAACTGCAAATATAATAGCTCAGGCAACTAAGGCTCTAGGTTGTTGGTTGGGGGATCTGAGCATCTGGGTTCGAGCCCTGCTAGTGGTGGGTTGCCAAAAAATAAATATCAGGCAATCTTGTGGTCAACTGAAACTCAGAGGACCGCTTCACGACTTCCTGTTTGTTCTATAACCCGTTTTTTAAAGATTTGATACTGATGTGTCACAACCATAACATGTCAACACCATCACCGCCAAACTGCATCCCACATACTGTACATTTCAGAAGTTAGACAGCATAACGTGGAATTTTGTCAACACCATCAGACGTCAACACAACCTGACCCTGGTAACTTAATGTGCGACAGCACTGACAAATGCATCCAAAGTAGATTTTATTTCACTACTTAAAATTACTTTTTTACATTTTCTTCAGCAAAACATTGGTTTTAGTTAATTTACTGTTTAGTTTAAAGCATGTTTCATTGCTTTACAAGGCCGCACACATACATGCTCATTCACACTCTATAGGCAATTTAGGAACGCCAATTAACCTAATCTGCAGGTCACTGGACTGTGGGAGGAAACCGGAGCACCCAGAGAAAACCCATAAGCATGGGGAGAACATGTACACACAACCAAGGCGGGAATCGAACTCATACCCTGCAGGTGCCACTTAAAATCACAATTTAGTGGTTGTAAAAAAATGTAAGCTGGATTTAAAAAAAAAAAAAAAAAAATCAATGTTCAATGTTAAAACTTGTTTACATTGGAATCATTTTTCAGATTTTCAAAACATTTTAAAGTGTTAGAAATGCTGTATAAATGTTTATAATAAAATGTAATAGTTTTGTATCTGTAAAACCTTTGACTTTGATATCTCTCAGAGATCTCTTAAAAGAGGTTACCCAGGGCTCCGCCTGTGTACATGAGGTTTACTCGAGCTCCACCCATGTGCAGAGCCTAAGTGCTACTATATACCTGTGACTGGAATGTGGGGTCAATTCGCGCCCGCTCCTCACACTGCTCCCGTGTTTTGGTAGCCCTTTTTTATCCTAATTAAAGAAATCGGTTATTAAAACAAAACTTCTTTTTCCAGAAAATAAATAAATATAATTTAAATACATCTTTTAATGTCTGACAGTGTTGACAAAAATTCTGTAATGCAATGTAAAGGCTGTCATTTGTACCAAAATGTTACAACTGGGAGTTTGTTCTAAAATAGGGTTTGATAACCCACACTGTTCAACAATATAATAATAATAAAACATGCTTTGTCCCAGTTCTCAGGAATGATTGATTAGAGAGTACCAGTCGAAGGTTTGTTAAAATAACATTTCTAACACCAATTCAACTGCATTGTCCCTGCTACTGTAGCACATTTGTTCTATAAACACAATGCAAACTAAGATGAAGCAGAAACTGAAAATGAATGAAGGAAGTCTATCATGCAGACGAACCCATTCTGTGAGCCAATTCTTTTCTGTTTCATGAGCTCAAAACCTAACCACTTGCTGGTGTAACTTATTTTGTAACTTGTGTAGCGCCCAGTGTGGATCGAGTCCCGATGCGCACCACTGATAGATGTCTCAGAATGATGTTTCTTGCACATGGGTTATAACAAACCAGCACCCAACCTGTTGTTGGGAACTTCTGAATCATGAAAGAGGAGACTGGAAACAGGAACACAACTGTACAAATGACATAAGTCAACTGACTGGTGATTAATATGAAAAGTGGATTACAACATACAAATGATGGTAAATGGTATTTCATTTATAGCACATTACATACAGCCATCGGATAAAAAGTTCTTTACAAACTAGATTATAACAGAAGATGTATAAATATACAAGTGTATGGGTAGGAACTTGCTGAAGTTTACGCACAAAGTTCTTTGGCTGGAAAGAAGCCCAGAGACGAAGGCTGCTATCACTAGGCAGCTCTTCTGTCACAGAAATACACACAACTATATTTAAAATGCACTTCCTCTTCCTGTCATCAGTCTTACACATTCCATACACTTCCTGTGCAACACCAATACAAACACAAATATTATCATCCGTGCTGACAACCAGCAACTGATAACTGGGCCCTCAATAGGAAACTAATCTCTAGTTATGCATCAGTACACAACACATTCATCATAGGCCATGTGCAAATATTTATCACAATGATTCATATTTCATATTTAGAAATGATTCGACTCCTTTGTTTTTTTAATTAAAAAACATATAAAGTCACCAGGCTTGTTTAAGAGCATTATAGACAAGCTTGATTAAATCAAAGACCCAGTGGTAATGTCCTCACCAAACACACACATCACATCAGGAAGGAAGAACTGAGGAAGCGAGATCAACCCCATCTTGATCCTCAATGCAAATGCTTGGTTGCTTCTTTTTTTTTTCCTAATTTGCGTCCAAAACAAACCCAACATCTATGCTGTACCTTCCGTATCATGCAGGAAGCTGTTGAGGGTGAGATCATCACCGTCCTCATCCTCAGTAATGGGGATCAGGGCGCCGTTGCTTTTAGGATGCTTCTGTGTGGGAAGAGGATGATCGCAATCGTTCATGAGGGCCGATATGCAGACCATCTCAGTCTCGTGAAGCAGCCTCGCTCTGTGCCTGTATCTGCTGCCGGTTAACTTTGTAGCCAAGATGATGGTGGTTATGATAAAGACGATCGAAACAGCAGCTAAACTAGCGATGACTATAAGGCAACGACCCACAAGATTGTCCGTTTTTGGTTCGGCTGTAGGACAAACTTTGGTGGGTGATGGGTCCGTTTTGTGCGTGCTATGAACCGTAGTTGGCGTGTGATTCTGAGTGGTTCTTGTTTCTTTGGTTGATGTAAGCACTGGCTTGACCGTTGTTCCTGATGTGGAAGGACCCTCTGTTCGTATCCGAGTCGTTGTCACCGCAATAGGGACGGTATTTGTGGCATTCGCTGAGGCAGAAAACACAGGCGCGGAGCTTGCCATTGTAGAGTCCGAACTGGCATGTTTCTCAGGAAATGAGGTTTGTAGAGGAGTTTCAGTACTTGCTAAACTTTCATTACCTGTCGTTTCAGTTCCTTCTACATTGTAAAGGTTTTTAGAAGTTCCATTTCCCTGGTCAGGTTGGCTGTGGGTGGTTTCTGGAAACCGCCCTTCTCTAATGCCAGTGGTCAGTGGAGGTCCACTGGTGGGGTGAGGTACGGTTGCATTTGATGGATCTTCTACAACGCTTGAGACCAAGCCTCTTAGAGTGAGCAGAAAAACAAATGACCTCAACTGGAACTGGTTAGTCATTGCTGTTAACTGTAGAGCAAAAGACAAGACACAACTCTGAGGACAAGTGCAAACGATACACACACTGCTCTTGACATACCGTCTGACATTTTAACTTATTGTAAAGAGAAAAAAAAAAAAAAAACAACAACTTACGAGTATGCAACCACAATGTCTGACTCATGCACATGTGCTATTAGCATATTACGGACTCATTAAAAGGAAGTCCATCATTTGATTTCCCCGTTTCAAACTATGAATATTACAGAAATGTAACAAATATATTTCTCACAGTCTTCAAATTTATCCAAGTTTCCACGTGTTAAACATTTTACATACTTCCTGATTACTTTTGCAAACTTTAACCATTTGGATCATTTCCATGAATGAAATCGACACTTGTACCAATTACAGATCACATAACGGAATATGAAAGGAAGCCTGTATACACGTACCGAGCATAAATACCTGATGTTAGCTTGACTGATGTTTCCGACTCGAATGGCCTGTACCGCTTCAAACCCTTCGCAGCGTTTAATTTAAGTGCAGGAAGTTGCCTCAGTGTCAGACCCGGCTGAGGTTTCAAAATGTGACGCAAACTTCATACGAGCAACCAGAAGTGGGTTTAAAGAGATCTTCAGCTGTACTTCCCTAATTCAATGAGTTCTGAACAGAGAACAATGACGAGAGCTAATTATGCAACCATCGCATTGAGCTTCCGTCCCACTTGTACTGTAGGTCACAGCTTATTTAACATATAAAGCAAAGTAAATAGTACAAAAAACAAGGAGGCAGATTTTATTTTTTTTTTTCGGATTTTATTGGGTTTATTCACTTTATGTTCCATTTAAAGTGAACAGGGAGACTTTGGAAACTATGGCTTCGTTTTCTTATACAGTTTGACAGAGGCAGCATTAGAACGAAAAGTGGAGTTATTTACAGAGCATTTCATGAAACCACGTGCGCAAAAGCTTTCTAGTTCGAGCTTCTCGTCAACCTACAACAACCCTCACCTACACTCTTACATCACAAAACCAAAAACATGCGGAAACACTCCATGACCCTCGGAGGAAATATCAAACATTACAACCTTCGTCAATCCCGATGCACTTTTTTTTTTTTTTTAGTTAAATGGGAAACTTGTTTGGCTACGACCATGACATTACTCACTCCGGCTCTATATAATGATTTTAGATCATATACAGAGGAGTATGAAGGAGGTCTTCTGTTATGACCACCAAGGCAATTTGGCAACTATTTTTATTTATTAAACAATGACAAATCATACTTTCTATCCATTAAACGCCTACTGAACAACCCATTTTAAGAAATTAGTGGATCTACGATATAAAAAAAAAAGCACATTTATTTAAATTCTATATGAAGCACATAACTGCTACGAGCTAAAAGACAACAAAACATTAAATTGGGCTCAAACTCCAAGCACATCATTTCCACCTCACACCAATCCCGATGCAATTTAACCCTTCCATACGGTATATGAACCTCCACCAGCTCACGCTCTTTCTTCCATCCTCACGCTATTAACACACAACAAAAAGCAACCAAATCCCATCTTGGTTTTTTTTTTATTTATTCATCATTATACTAAAACTGTGTATGAATGGGCCAATGTTAATACAGAATAGTACTGTAGTTTTCCTGTGGGTGGTGAGAGTAATAATAAAACGAACACCTCTCTCAGTTCCTGGATAAAGCACATAAAAGCAGAAAGGGAATAAGTGGAATGTTGGTCGGGTAGTTACGCAAATAACACTCATTGCATGCTTTCACACTTGCTGTTTTTTTTTCCGCCCTCAACCGCCAGGATGTGTTTCACCACAACCAATTAGCGAATTTGAGAGACTTTTCAAAATGGCGCCGAGTCGCATTTCAACTTGCAACCAATCAGGCTGGGAAATTGGAGACAAACTTGTGAGGTTGTTATGAATGGAAAATGATCCATTGCCAATATTCCAATACAACAAGCAATAGGTTCTTGTCTATATTTTAGGATGTTTAGTAGGACATGATATCGCATCTGAATTTAAGTGGCATCAGTTTTTGTTTTACTAAAAAGTCAGAGCAAAGGCAAACAGCCTCCATCACCAGAGTTCCATCAATCTTCAGTTCATACTGTATGTATTAACCAACAATATGGATGACACAAATCTAAAAGGCATGCTAGTCAAGTACGTTGATTCTCGCTTAAATTGAAGGTGTGGTTACAGTTACAAGTAACGTTTCAGCACCAGAAGCATGCTGGCCAGTGATTTTTCTGAAGTGTGGCCTCGCCCATCAAGCATGTTTTAATCTGAGTCAGAGTTCGCAATTCTTCAGTTAGAGAATACTTTTTACCTACGAGATATAGTCTAGACGAACTACACCCTTAAAAGAGTTTGTTTCGCATGGCTAGGAGAGCAGGGCAGGCACTTCCTGCGCAACTGAAACAGGAAGTAACGAGCAGGGCAAAGGTGTCAGTCTAGACCTCTACTAGATAGGGCGTAATAAAAAGTAGTTTTTTTTTTCCTTTCATTTTTTGTTCTCATACTGTTAAATTTGAAGTAAAATGATAACATGGCTAAATGTAAAGGTCTTGGCAATGTTGCTGTTAGTTGGTTCACGTGTCACTTTACTAATGTTTATCCAACTAGACAAGGAGCCCTGATCTGATCCAGTACTACAGAATCATGCCCTTCTTCCTGTGTGACAGAACTGATTTGATATAAATACTGACTCTTATCAAATGGAACACCAACAATGTTGTAATTCCTCTAGATTCTCCCATGTGTGGGTAGAACCTGAACAATTTAAACCCGAAGACACAAAACAAGACTTGGGGAAAATCAGGAATGTGTTTAGAAACAAGAAAAAAAAAAATTCTTTATTGCATGCATTTAGGATAATGAGAGGATACCGTTTCTGGGAAAGAGGGAAGTGTCTGGAAGGACGAAAGAAGTCAGAGCTCAACAACTGAGGTCAGTGTTCATGGTCACTGGGATAACAACAATGCTGAAAAGTTACACCACTATACAAACCATTTCCAACAGCAAAGAAAAGAACAAAAACGCTCTAAATGTTGATGTTTAAACAGAAAATTGAGCTGGAGCTAAGCTAAGCTAAGCGTGAGACCGTTTCAGTATGTGGTTGTTGCTTTCCTCTGTCAATCTGTACATACAGCCTGCTTGGTTAAAATCAGCTTCAAACATGAATATTTCTTGTATAGAGACCTTTTAAATGGTCAGAGAAATCAAATAAATCCCCTCAACTTGCAACTTGCATTCTCAGCCTATTGCAATGTCCCTTATTAGTACAAAGTGGACTAAAAAAAAAAAAGAAAGAAAGAAAAAAAGAAACCATGGTCAAATACTGTCAAGGAGGCCCATATACGAGTACGAGCTTCCTCTAAACATTTGGCAACAAAGAAGGGAAGGTGAGGAATGCAATACTGATTCATTATTTGAGCACAGAACTTCAACATACGCTTCACATTAGAATGTTGGTCACAATTGTTTTTTTTTTTTTGGACTATAAGACAAGAGAGAATGTTTAACACCTTTTGAAAAACACCAAATAAAACACAAGTGCCACTTTTGGAACAACGTTTAGTAAAAAGAAACTCTTGGCTTTTGAGACAGAGACAGAGAAAGAGAGAGAGAGAGAGAGAGAGAGAGAGCGAGAGAGAGAGCGAGCAATGCTTCGTTTCGCTCCCGTTGTCATTTTGCAAATGGAACTGGTTCAAGGAGGTTAGAGAAAGAAAATGAAAGGGAGAAAAAAAAAAAAAAAAAAAGTTCATCTTGGAATGTTGGGAAGGTTTCAGGCGGAACGAAGTCGCGGTGACTGGCAGTGACTGGTCCCGCACACCTGGCCAATAGAATTTCCTGAACAGTAGCTGGGGGAGAGGGAAAGGGACCGGGTCCTTCAGACGTCCATCTGGGACAACTGCTCCTCGAGCTTGGCGATCCGCTTTTCCTGACTGCTCACCAGGTCTCGCAGGGATTTGATCTCTTTCAGCACCTCTTCCATTTTCGGTTCGCTTTTCTGTGTAAATAAATAAATAAATAAATAAGACAGATAAATAACAGCGAATTCTTATTTCTGATTGGTTAAGTGGTTAACGTTTCTACGGCAGCTCGGACAGCAGTGAAGTCATAGCAGTGCAGCATTCACTCGAGCACATCATCGCTTATTTACGAGAGTCAAACATTATCCGCACTCTATTGGCTGTAGAATTCTCCGAAATTAACCTTTAGAATGTCGTTGCTTTTGTTTACCCGTCAACAAGCCTACGTACTAAAGTTTCAGGCCGAGCCGTGAGCTACGAATGCGCCGCTGTCTTCAGTTCTTCATCAGAAGTGAATCTTCGTCCTCGTAGGGCTGCTTTCAAGGGAACAGACGTCTGAAAGTCTGATGGAACGAGATCAGGACTATAGGGAGGACGTTTTTACAGTGTCGACAGTGTGGGCAGACATGCATCATCACAGCGCCCTTGGATGGCAGACCGCTTGGTTTAATCCCAATTTTTTACGCTACAGCTCTTCAAAAAGCTTCCTAATGCTTCTACTATTAAACAAAGCAAATCTCTCGGGTCTAACCTATAAAATCAATGCTATACATTTATAACGAACTAATTAAGAATTCATAGTTTAGCACTTGAGTGTCTGACGCATTACACAAACCGCATGAAGATGTGGTTATATGTTCTAAGCACAAAGGGGAACCATAAAAGCTGATCAGAACAGATGATAAAGGAGAGCAGATTAAAAATAAACAGGAAATAAAAGCGTGAGACACATACAGCACTCTGGGGCGCGCTGGCCGTTTTGGCGGCAACAGTGCAGGAGTTGCTCTCCGCATTCTTGCCAGGCTTGGGCTTGTTGTCCAGAATGTTCTTCTTGACCACCTTGAGGTCACGGTTCTTGGCCGGGATGTAGCCGTCCTTGAGCGAGATCAGGATAGGATCGCCGTTTTTGCCATCGAACCAGTCCTCGGCCTCGAGGGCGCAGTCGGGCCCTGACGTGTCCGGATACAGGTCATCCTGGAACAGCTCCGACTGAACAGAGAGAGAGAGAGAGAGAGAGAGAGAGAAGGGATGAAAAATAGGGATTAGTCTAATATAATCATTTATATAATACTTTTATCAAAGCCCAAAGATGTGCTAAAGGAGAATGGCCACCACCACCACCACCACCTCAGATCATTCTTGTTACTAATTTACAAGATCACTATCTGTGGCTGTTAAAGTGAAAGCATGACGCCTCCACCCCCCTAGTGGCTAAAGCATGTAGAGAAAAGTAGTTGCTTTCCACTAGATTTTAAAGCACGCCTGTGAGCATTTGGGTTCATTCAGCCGAGTGTGAGAAGAAATATAGAAAAACTAAACCTCTGCCTGTTTCACGTCTGAAAAACGCTGGCCTCCCAGGAGCTCCTTTAACGGGCCAAACGTGTAGAAATGGCTTGTGGTCAGGACTGTGTAGGGGACGCCAGAACGAGGGTGTACAGTTCCCACAGACAGATGCATCTCTTCCGCAAATGATCAAGCGTCAACTCACCGAAAAAGTGCCAGACAAGACTGTCTGCAGTGCAGGTACGTCGTTCTTTACAACATTTGCACCGTTCGGATGTTTCACTGCGGCTAAGAATCTCATTAATTAATTACTGTACTAAGCTCGAAGTCTTCGGTTTCGCACCTTCATTTACCAGAGATTTCATCACGGGTCCCAGTTTGACTTGAACACTCCTTTCAGATATCCTGACATGAACCGAGACCAGTGTTGAATGTTAAACAAGCAGGCATCAGCACCAACTCCGTGCTCTCTCTCTCTCACCATGACGACGCGGTTTGATTTTCTTCACCTGAATCACTTCTAACACCCGGGGACATGCGCGACCATGTCAGTGTCACAGCTGCACTGTGAATTTCCCACAGCTGTAGCAGTCACTTTAGCTTACAAAGTACACCCGTGTGCCACAGTGAATACCTTTAGACACAGTATGGCGGGAGAGACTCACCTTTCTTGGCACGGTCATGATGATGGGCTCACACTTCCTCTCATGCAGCTTGTAGAACCTGAAAAAAACACACAAACAGGTTTTTAGTTACACCAGAAATGTGATGAGGATAAACTAAGAGCTCAAAACAATCTATTGGGAATTTTTTTCCCCCATTTCCCCCCCCCCCAAAGTGTGTAATGTAGGCATGTGCCGCCCCCTACTGGACAATCTCTCTCTCTCTCCCTCTCACCACCCCATTCATAGCGCAACGGTGGAACAATGCTGCGGTTTTCCGTCTCACCTGGCGATCTCACACTTGTTGACGTCCAGACCCCTCTTGGGCATGTATCCCATGCCCCTCTGCGGCTCCTTGGTGACGAACGTGCTGAGGTAATGCACGTACGGCGCCTCGTCAGTGATCTCAAAGTAACGGATGCTGCTGTCACCCTGACAAAAACAGACAGACAGACTTTCATCATTGAGACATTAAAGTAGGCGCTGTTTATTTGTAACTTGTTCCGTAGACGTAAACTCCTCCAGTAACTCACACAAGGTGCTGTTGAAGGAAAATAGAGTGGGAAGAAAGAAGCCACTATAAGGCAATGAGCTTCTAGCTTCATCTGTCCCACCCACACCAGTACAACGTCAGCACTGGAGAGAAAAACAATACGCAAAGAAACCAACATGTCCCGACTCAGGACTCCTGAAGATCTGGGCGCGCATGCTTACCTTTCCACACAGGTACACCACGTTGGTGTCGGGGTCGTAGAAAGGAAGGAGGACGCCGTTGCTGGTGTCCAGCTCATGGACTGTAATCGGCTCCTCCATGTTTTTCTGATTCAAAGAAAAAAAAAAAGAAAAAAAAAAAAAAGTGTCACACTCGTACTTAACTTCTTCTCATTCATTCTTGCATAAATAAGGAAAATGTTCATGTTAATAGAACTCAGACTTCTGGGTTCTACTATTAAGCGTGCAAAACTGTTCTTTTCTTCACGTCTTAAAATTGAAAAAAATGTTGACATTTTTAGATTTGATGGGCGTTCAAGTCAAACCGGGACTTCTGTGCAGAATAACAGTTAGTAAAAACTTCCTGTATTTCTCTATATAACGCCCTGCTACACTAATGCACTTATCCCAGTGTTTCACTAGTGCTTGGACACCATCAAGGTAGAAAGTTTTCTCGGAGCCATGACTGCACTGCCTGCTTCATCTCTGAAACGCTGGCCTCCCAGGAACTCCTTTAATAACCCAAACCATTAAAAGGTAGGAATGGCTTGGAGTGAGATCAGGACTGTACCAAGCTCCTGCAATGTGCAACTGCTGCTCGTGAATGATTGTGTGCGCGCAGCTCGAGTTGGCGACGCGATACCCGTCAATTTTAAAAGGATCAAGCGGTGAACGTTGACGGGAACGACTACACTGGCCTCCGAGTCACCTCAGCCAAGATTGGATTTCACAAACTAAAGACTTTTCCGTGATGGAAAACTAACCGGCTCTTAAAGTGCTGGCACTGGAGACTCCTTTCATTAACGTCAAAAATTAAAAAAAACTACATATGAATGAGTTGCTAGAGAAATTATACGGGGTGTTCATGTCAAACTGGGACTATTGATTACTCAGAATAACAGAACACAGTTATGAGATTAGAATCTACTCGCATTAATGTGCAAGAGGTGTTCATGTACGATTGTATGTACCGTTCCCACAGACAGACGGCTTCTGCTGTTCCTTTCGAGGCCCAGGTGTTCCATTTGCTGAACATTCACAGAAGAGACTGCGGAGGGCTCCGAGACACCGACTTCCGAATAGTCGTTCGCGGACCTTCTTAAAAACGTTCGCGTCATTTGAATGTTTTACTGCGGCTAAGAGTCTTATCACCGTACTGTCCTTAAAGTCTTACGTTTAACGCCTTCATTTTAGAAAAAGTCTCGGTTTGACTCGAACGTCCCTTTTGTATGTTGCCACTTCCTCTTTATAACTCAGTGTGATGGTGCATTGTTTTCCATTTCCCCTTACTGCATTATATAACCTGCTCCATTGTGAGTGTTAGAGGCCACAGTAGAGTTATAACATCATCCAGAAAATTACAGTGTGTGTGTCCTGAGTAATGGATGTGCGTGTAAAATACTGTACCGGGTCCCAGAGTGCAAGCTGCCTCTCGCTCATGCGGCTGAAGCCGGTGGTGAATATGTTCCCATTGGACAGGAAGATGGATCTCATGGGCCGCGCACCCTCGTGGGCCTTATCCTTCTCCTGATACACAAAACCAGGCCTTCATGTAAGGTGTTTGTGTGTGACAGACATTATAATGTTCAACAAAGTTACCACAGCCTACAGAAAAGCCATGTGTGTGTGTGTGTGTGTGTGTGAGTGCGTGCGTGCGTACATACCGCGATGATCTCCTCCTTGCGAGGGTCGATGACGCGCACTTTCTTGTCCTTGCAGGCGGTGCAGATGAGGCTGCCGTTGCGGTTCCAGCAGACGCTGTAGATGACGTCTGGGTGCATCTCATCCAGGGTGATGAGCGACTCACCCGTGCCCACGTTCCAGATCATGATCACGTTATCGCAACCTAAGTTAAAAACGAGGAACTGATGTAAAATCCATCACACAAGATTCTCAGTCACGTGGCAACAATAAAATGCACGCAATAAGCACTGCATTCTTATTTATGGAAGGAGTCTCCAGTTTCAGTATTTTGTTTATTGTT
>JAOVVA010000029.1:15296740-15307360 GCA_028565275.1 Leiocassis micropogon | reverse complement strand
GGGGGGGGGGGGGGGGGGGGGGGGGGGGGGGGGAACAAACACGACGCCCCTATAGGAGTTCAAGACGAGGACAGCAGACAGAGAAGAAAGGTGAGGTGAGGTGAAAAAAGACCTCAAGCCGACAGGATTCTAAAGGATGGCAAAAAAGCATCAAGCATTACGGTTTATTGTTGCCTTTTACATCTACCGGTTTCTGGAAGAAAAGAAAAATGAACCACGTTCTCGCTCACTTGAGACGCTGTACAGATATTTGTATCAAGTACTTACTAGTTAAGGTTAGGAATAAATCACTTGTAGGCATACGGTCTGTACGACATCACCTACACAGGATAACGTGGCACATCGCGACACGCACGAGATTATTCCGTTTATTCCTCTTATAATGCAGTATCAAATTTTTTTTATATATTAAAGAAAGCGTCATGATTTGAATTAACTTTTCATCGTACCACTTACATTATAGCAGAACGAACATGACGCCGCTCACCAGCATTTACTTTCTTATTCGCTTAAAGCAAGACAAAAACAAAGAAATGCAGACAAAATAAAAACGAACGCACCAGACAAAACAAATAAATGCTGCTTATGTTTTTTGGAAAATCGCACAAAAAACACACTCCGTCTCTTAAGACTATCCTACTGCACTCGGAGTCACTGCAGAAACCAGAGAGCACTTCGGAAAAGTACTAACTAGACCTTAATGCATCAACTATTACACACCGCCTCGAAGACACTTCATGTGATCGCCGGTCAGTTAGAACAATATAATCAATTAATACGTCAATAGAAACCTGGGACGGGCATGGATGGATACATTTACTTCTCACCAGCTTAGACATCAGAACCTCAGACACAGCTCCGGACTTCTGTGTTCACTGCTACACGGTCAGATTATTAAGAAGCAAGAGAAGAACCTGACACACATCTGAACGCCAGCTGATCTGTAACTAATAACCTGTAACTAATAACCCGCCTGTCCAGCGCTGTTGGCTTGATCAACCGCGATCTTTAATACTTCGTCGAAGCAGAGACATAAAGATGGAAAACAGACATGAAAATCAAGCACTACAGACAAAAAGGAAATTAGGAATCCTGCTCCAAGTCTAGACTCCGATTTCTCTTTAAACTGTGCATTAATAACATTACTACCCATCATCTAAGGAACGCAGCACGAAAGTCTCTGGTTACAAGATGCAGGTTACAAGAAATTGATCCATGCTTCTTCTTCTTCTTCTTCTCTGGACTAACATACTGCCTCGCTTATGACAATCTCCATTATTACAACTTGCACAAAATACATCAGTGAGAATATTACCGTGTACTCGACCATATTAGAGCAGCTTGAGCGTTTTTTTGGTATTACGTTGTTGTTGTTTTTTTTTTTTTTTTATCTTTACATTGATTGAACTTTAAAATGTGTGAAACGTAATTTTAAGCTGCATCTTCTAGTGCTTTTCCGCGTCGAGAAACGAACATGGCTAGTACCCGACATACAGACGTTCATGTTAAACGTTACGATCTTTTGAAGATAGGAACATGCGTTCGCTCAGGGTTACATCACGTGTCCGGCGGCATCGCCACGTGCGTGCAGCGTGCATCCTCCGCCGGTGTAGTACAAGCCCAGGATGTCTGGAAGGAAGCGGAAATCACTGGCGATGAAGCTGGGACTGCTAAGAAGCGACGAGCAATAACGATGGAGACAAAGGTGAAAATAATTGAGAGAACGGAGCGATGTTCGTTCCTTTAACATGAGCGTAAAGAACACCGTACTGTAATATACAGTGTATAGCCAAGTAAAGTATCCTAGTAAATGTTTGTTGGACTTCCGAACGAACCTTCGTAACAGAACTTGTTCACATGTTCAAAACACCTTCTTTAACCTGGACCTTGTAAATTGCACTTCTGGTAGATGCTGAACTACATTTGTTGCCTGTACTACGCAATGACAATATAGATTTATTTATCCATGTTTTATTATTTGCCATCAAAATACTTTAATGCTATTATAATTACTGAGAGAGAAGAAGAAAGGGGCGAATAAGAAAGAATCTATTTGATTAACGAGGGCTGTGAATTCCTTGCTCTGTATTTCATTCATACATTCATTCACGCTTTATAAAATATTAATAATAATCATAATCACCTAGACACACAGAGCTAAATTAGGGCAGAATAAATCATCGTCGCCCTTGGCTTGCTCATCAGGGGCGATCTGATCATTATGATCTATACATATTTTTCTCGCTCGTGCACATTTCCATAATTTTCTTTTCATGTTGTGAAGCCGCTTCGAGACAATGACCATTGCTAAAAGCGCTACATAAATAAAATTTTATTGAATTGAACGTAATCTCCCATTGAACTACGGCAGCCAGAGCTCCAGGCAGATAGAGTGAAGCACTTGACTCGAAGAAACAAGGAGGGGGAAACGACTTAAACTGCACCCTTTTAGCACAGGCAGAGGACCTGAAGAGCTCTGATTGGTCGACTGCGCTGAAGCCCAGCCAATAGGGAGGCAGCAGGAAGCCGGCCTGGAAGAGTGACAGGCGGGGAGCCGAGCACGACCATATATGGTAAAATCTGCAGTCGGTGGCCTCCAGAGCGCAAAAAGAGGAAGAGGTTGCTGGAATACAGATTGGGAATGAGAATGACACGTGCAGTCACTCACACTCTCTCTCTCACACACACACACACACACACACACACACACACACACACACTATAAAAGCAGATCACATAACCCCTTCAGTTTTGATTCACATTTAGTACCAACATTTCATTAACTAATATCTCTCACACACACACACACACACACACACACACACGGTGAGAGAGTGTGTTGTAATATTTGCCCTGGGGCAGAAATATTTGTCAGGTTCTGCTAAGATCCTCAAGCACATTCTACGCCTGCGTGCCCTATAAGCACATGTCACCTGAAGCAGACCTAAAACAGGATGTATGAAGGACTTCACATCGACCAAACCGGAGGGTCACTTCCTCTCCCTCCATCTTCCTCCTCTTCCCCTTTCCGTCTCGCTCTTCCTCCCCGCTGGCGTAGCAGGAAGAGCCGGGGCCGTGATATACCGACCTCACATACTGCACGATCGCGACCCTCGCAATGAGACGAGATCACTTTGAATCGTTCGGTGCGGACGCGGCATCATCACGGTGTGTCGAGCTGTATTTAACGGTACAGAGGGACGTGTGAAGCGCTGTCTCTCGCAGCTTCATTCACTGTCTGAATGAACAGCAGGAATGCGTGAGCGGAGGATGGAGGAGGGGCCGAGGATCTCCTGCTGTTTCCTTCATATGATAATTAGCGAGCATATCACACACTCGGGCAGGAGGAGACGGAGAGAGGGAGAGAGAAAAGGACGGGATTAGCAAGAGCGGGCGAGGCCAGCGCCAGTCCTGTACAGCTTGGTGTTTGTGTTCGCGCACACACACACACACACACACACACACACACACACACAGAATACAGTGAGTAGGAAAGCAGGAAGGATAATCAGAGCTGAGTCATGCCACACACACACACACACACACACACACACACACACATACACACACAACCAAATATCCCCTCCAGAAAGACACCGTCTGGTCTGCATGTGCTGTGACTACATGCAGAAGTTACACACCGGACATGACGTCTAGGAGACAAATCTGTAAACAATGGGTGCTTTTATCCAGCTATAGACAGTCATCCAAGTCGACCGCTCCTGTTGTAGGCCAACTTCCTGGTTCATGAAGGCTAAGCATTATGACAATATAACAGATATCACAATCATTTCAAAATGAGGCCAAATGTGCGATTTTTGGCTCAAAAGACTCAACAATGCTGGAACTCCTTTAGATTGTGGGAAAATCATTCCAGGTGACTACCTCATGAGGCTGACCGGGAGAACGCCAAGAATGTGGAAAGGGGTCACTAAAGCAAACGGTGGATACATTGAAGAATCAAAAATATTTTGTTTGTATGTATGTTGGAATACATAATAATTCCACATGTTCACGCGTCATAATTTCAATGTCTTTGTTGTACGAGGTGTGTTCAAACTTTTGACTGGTCCTGTATGTAGGGGCAGATTGATGGAAGGAGTCTCCAGTGTCGGTGCAGTTTTCCACCACAGGAAAGTCTTCGGATGGAGAATTTTGCGATTTGAGGTTTCTCCCCAACATGACCGTAATAAGAGCTTTTTCTCCTATTAACTTCCAGAAAGAGATCAAAAGAAAGGGTGAAATGGACGTTCCATTCCTTACATTGTTAAATAATCCACCTGAGGACTTCTGCAAGTTGTACAAGCTGAATAGTAGTAGATTTTATACCCCAGGTGTTTACATGATTCATTCTTGTCCACAACCTAACCAGGTAAGTGGTGAAACACGCTTTACCAACAGAAGAAGATTAATTTGGCCCTTTTCATGAGAGCAACAGTCTAAAACAAGAACACGTATGTGTGTATGCATGTCATTTCGAGACATTAAAAGCAGAAGCTGGGACTGAATGAGGCTTAGAGCAGCAGGACTCCTAGTTAGAGACGCTGGGTGTGAAGGCGTGAGCTGGAGAAGGAGAACAGAAGCTGTAGACAAAGGCCTGGGACGCACATGTGGGAACAAAAGATTTGCCAGAAAGACTTAGGCGGGAGCAGGATGGCAGGGCCAGATGGGCCCCAGACAGATGCACACACATATATACAATTGCTCTGAACGTGCGTGTGTGTGTGTATGTGCATGTGCATATGAATATGTGTGTGCGTGCGCGCGCGTGTGCATGAGAATTGAGAATTGAGAAGGTGAGCTGTGGGTTAACAGCGAGGCAGGCCTGAACGAACTCATGCACTCATACAAAAGCTTCTCATTCCTGAAAGTACTGAAAGTTCAAACAAGATGTAACGAGCCCACTCATCACACCCGTGTCACAGTCGCATACACACAGCCTGATAAAGAAGAAGCAACAAGGGGGGAAGAGATGGGAAAGAAATGGGAAAGAATGTTGAGGCCAGAAAGTAAAAAGTACGAAATTACAACCATGCAGCTGCTTCTTCCAAAAAACAACAAAAAAATACAAATTGACTTCATAAAACACACTGATGACGCATTTTAGCCTCAAACATCACAACAACTGATTTCATGTTCGAGATACACACACAATCAGTGTATGACAAAAATAATAATAAAGCAAAAAAAAAAAAAAAAAAGCACACACACATACACATACACACGCCCATCTGCCTGTAATATGGAGCTGTGCTCGTGAAAACATTACTCACTTTCAATCATTACACAAGCCGAGCACACCGAACACACCCATGCTGTTGGACGAGACCGGTGGCTACGTGTCGTCATGCACGCATCACGCCACGATTATAACTAGTGATGTTTCACCAAACAAGAAAATTACGATGTTTCGAAACGCCGTCCGCGTGACGCACGCCTCCGATTTCAAGAGTGTTTCCCGGGACCCTCTGAAAGCCGCTCGCAGTTACGACGCTTCCGCGGTAAACCGAGACATCGTCACAACCAGCGACAGCTGTGCGGCTGAGCCGAGCGGCCTCCCGGGGTCAAACCCGCGTGTTCTTCCTCTTCACCTCGGTCGTGTCCGCCTTAAAATAGGTTCCCCCACATCTCAGGCAGCAAATTTATTTCATGGAACAAAACAGCCTTGAATGTAACCATTTGGAGATTAAAAGGACATGGTTGTTATCTTCAATGAATATTTTTTGGAAATTATAAATAATTATGATGATGCAACAGGAATAAAACATTTTACAACACAACACCCTGGGATTGTTAACAGAGTGCTAACCGTACCGTCGCTTCATCACACCGTCCTAGCGTCAATCGTTCAAATACAGTGTTTAATTCCGGATTTAGTGCATTAACGATATGCACCAACATCTTGCACTAATACTAAATTTCTATCAATGATCCGTAGTTTAAAAAGCAGCTATTTTTTTTTATTATTATTATTATTATTATCCATGTCTTATTTTAGGATGTTTTTCATTGCACTGAAACGAGAAGCGGCTCTTCTACGATTTCTCAAATCATCATGACGCCAACTGGAGGCGGAACAAAAATTTCGGCTTTGAAATAGTAGTCTTTGAACCACTTCAACACATGCTTCCTGAGCCCTTTAAACAGATCTGTACACATCCACAGACAAAGTGTCTTTATAGAAACCCGGACCAGTTTTACATCCAAGTGTAAGACGAGCCGCGAGTTTTAGCAACAATATGGGAATAGCGCTTACGCCACAAAAGCGTTAAAAGGCCACAGCAACATCAGGTGAGGCTGGGAGTAAATCCTACGTCTTGATGGCTTTCCCAGCCTTTTCTAAAGGTCAGGCCCAGACTACGGGAGAGACGACAGAAGGTCACGGGGGTTTAAGAGGCCAAGAGATTTAAGCTGCAGGGTGAAAGGATCGTCGTGGTGCCAGTAAGCCACTGCAATGCCTATCGCACACCAGACCGGTTTGTCCTGCTGCTGAACAGGACATGTGACCTGCTTACATCACGGGGTGACAGACATCACACAATCCTTCTGCTGAGGTTGGGTAAAAAGTCAACAAGGCGGCAGCCTAGATATGACTAGAGGTCGATCAAGCGGGGATAGTGTTTCTGCCAACACGGGACAGGAAAATGGAAGACTTCAGAGCAGAGGGATCCGATTTCCCATAAGCGGGAAACGAGAAGCAGCTCCGGTTTCAACGCAGCACTTTTTCAGCGGAAAGAGAGGCTGCTGAAACACCAGATGCCTTCTTTACAACCTCCACATTTCGCACGTGACCCTGCGGAATCCGTTTAAGAAAAGTGCTAACGAATCAGAGTGCAGGTCAAACATGGAGGACGGGCGGGACACGGCTCGAGAGTCGCGATTTGATCCTGATCCTCTCCATCATCAAATCTGGCTGACCTCATGCTGTGACCAAACGCCATGGAAATGTAATTAGCATGCTCGTATGCTAACAAACCCCTTGAATCAAAGCATGAGTCTAATACATATTTAAAAAAATAATAATAAAATGTCTACAAAATTGGAACACACGGTTTTTTCTACATAATAATTCCCTTCCCCAGGCTTTACCTTTTGAAGAGGCAGAATCATGAACGCTCCGCCGCCGCTGGCCTCCACGATGATGGCGACAAATTTGGGGTTGACGGCGCAGAAGGCGCTGTCCCATGTCACCCGGGACACCCTGATGTCATCGTAGCACTGGTCGTTCTTCACCGTCTGGCCGAACACGTGCCGGAACTTACTCTGCCGCACCACCCGTTTCATATCTGCAGAGGGAGAGCGAGAGATTAGGAACTAGTAGCGTGACTATAGCGACCTCTTGGGTCATGGTTTTTTTTTTCTCCGCCCTCTCATTTACCGAGACACTGAAACATCAGGTTAAGAGGAGGAGTGAAACTCGGGGTATGAAAATGCTTCATCTGTGAGGTATTTCAGCTGGAGCATTAATACACACACTGGACAGACCCCTGTATAAAACAGTAGAGCTTTAAACACTCATGGCTTGTGATTGCAGAGCAGAGAAAAATGTGAATTTTGCAAATATTCGAGCTGAAAAGCACCACAGCTCCATGAGCCGCCCTCGCGTATAGAGCGCACATTTCATTCCGGTGAATCACACAAAGTTTAGAGGGGCATGTACAAGGATAGAGATCTACACACACTGAAATGAAACTATTCTGCATCCAGATGCTGTTTAAAAAGAAAAAAATTTCTACCATTATAGTTCTTATTTTCATGTTTACATTACCATCATACATATTATAAGAGCATTTATCTAACATGCCATTTATGCAGCGTTTACCAGCACAAAACCGTCCGACCTAACCGGACCGAACCGTTCAGTCGTGAACCTTGGCGCGACTGAACGGTTCCAAGGACCCACCAGTATTAGCAGCTTGGCAGTAGCAGGAATTAAACTCATAACCTTCCAATCTCTTACACTATGACTGCATTAACATTATTCATTATGCTTGGAAATTAAATTAGACATGGCAGGAGTGTACATGGAACAGGTAACACCCTTGTATCTGGACACACCATCTCATCTGATGAATCCCTATTGTGTAGAAATATCAAAAACAAGGCTATTATTTCATTCTAGCAGATCAGATAATTACACAGGCATGGCTCAAGTCTAGACTTACAGTATTTTTCTGCCACTTCAGATCAACATCTCATTTCAACACTTGCATTAATAAATGTGCTTCGTTTGATTGACCATAGCATAGTTTATTTGACCAGGCCAAAAAAAAAAAGAATAAAAAAAAAACCTGGGTTCCAGTGCAGCGAAGGCCTAGGGGGAAGGGAGACACCGATACAGGAAGTGGTTCCTGCTGGCGGGTGTGGTGGCCAATGTGACTCAGGCAGATAATGTGGACTTTGTCTCCCGATAAAACCTTCACATGCTGTCACATGCCAAGCTGCTGGCTGTGCAGCTCACGTCTCACTTCGGCAGTTTACGGCGAGCTAAACGAGTCGCGAAACGAGGAAACGCACCAGACGCTGCTCTCATCCAACATGGATCCAGAACGCAGATGAAACTCTAAAGGAAATCTTGCGTCCCAAATTAAGGAGGAATGCTTTTCATGAGTTTCAAAACTAAAAATAACCCAATTATGAAGCATCATGAAATGAAGGCCACTCGGGCTATTATTTCAAGCCACACACACACTACAGGGGGTAGGGACGACTGGAGGCGGCGTCCAATCACTTTCATTCTGCTTAAACCACCATGCCGCTATAGCGTTCCACCCCAATTCACAACCCAAGAGCATTAAAAAAAAGCATATGCTCTTTTTATTTGATGCTGCATGGGTTGTTATAGAGCAGGAACATGGCTGTATGCAGGGTCCAGAAAATGAGCTTGCTAGAGGGATTAAAAATGTATGGATGAATGGAATTCCACTTTTTTTTTACAATAATGACAATCAAGATAATAAGATAAAATCATTTTATGCAATGACATCGCTATGCAACAATCAATATTTAGTATGAACTCTATGAACTTTACGCTTAGTCGGATCCAGCCGGTTTTGAAGAATAGAGTCAGAAAGATGTTTGCAGTATTTGCTCACGCAGGTTGCTTCCTGAAGATGGTTTCTTGCCTGCTACTGCTTCCTTCACCATCGGACAACAGTTTTCTATTGGGTTCGAGTCTGCAGATGACCCAGGCTATGTCTTTAGGAGATGAATAGCATTGTAGCATAGCCAATTTTCAGCCTGATAGGCTAGACCTAACCAATGACATTACACAGGACGATAATCCCTGGCAACTCAAGCAAAAATATGGTTGCAAAGCAACGATGATCGGGCCCAAGCACCTGTACCATCACCGCCTGGGCACACCAGAAAAACGGCGGGGACACCAGACACATGCATGTAAAGGGGAAACGTGTCAGAATGTGATGTAACAGTAGGTCATACTGTGAGGTCCTCACCGCCTGTAACAGTAGGCATCACCACCACCAGCGTTTATAACTGAGGAAGTTAGGCGTTTGCCACGGCTAAAACATTTGAGAGATCAAAAATCTCTTCCATTTTGCATCCTTAAAGTCTACAGATCATATTAGCCCCATTAGGTGGCCACACAGAGAACTATAATACCCGGCATCGCAAACTTAACTCGGCCACGGAACTTTTGCTGACTCAGTGGTTTGTGTTTTTCTCACCACTCTGTGTAAATTCCCCTCCGTGCCATGATTAAAGTAGCAGAGATCACAATTCTTTTTCATTCTGATGTTTCATGTTGAACACTACCTGAAGCTCTTGCACCATTTCTCCATGATTTTATGCACTGCTCTGATTGGCTGGACAGGATGACGACATAAATAAACAGGTGTACATGTCTTCATATTATAGAGAATGGTGAGTGTGTGCATTTTAAGTTGCCCTTTATTACAAGCAATTGCTTCAGAAACTTGGCTTTCAAAAAAATAATTTAATTTAAATGCAGAAAATGAAAGATTTACCAAGGAGTCTTCAGTTCATCAATCTTGAAGCAAATAAAAAAACTGTAGCAAATTTAAAAAAAAAAAAAAAAGGATTTCACTGCTATATTGACTGTTCGTTGATTGAACTCCGACTGTTTCAAACTTAAACAGAATTAGTGACAGAAGGCTCCAAGCGATTCTGTCTGGCACAGATTATGTTTAAATTTGAGACATAATTCCATGCGCTGAGTAATAAATTGTAGTCATATGAATGCAACAGTCAGATAAATGAAAGAGTTTTTGTGTAGCTAAGAGTGGACCTTGGTGACCACACTCGCCATAAACGAGGATAAAACATTAAAAAATATATATATAAATAAATAAAAATAATAATAAATATGTAATAAAGATGGGGGCTAACGGTGAAAGGAATAAACCAGTTGGCAGCATGGAGTTTGCGAATAGTGCCTAATACTTTTTAAAGCATTTATAGTTATTTTAATGTCACTATGAGTCAGTAACACTGTGCAAAGTCTGTAAAACAAGTTTCCATTACCATTAACATAATAGCAGCTATAAACAGGCATGCCATCCATGAGAAATCAAGGAGAAGTTCAAGTCTGGGAACGTGACAAAGCGTCTTTGTTTTCAATTCTACATGTGTTGCCTT